>CAJVPZ010002291.1:0-12690 GCA_910592135.1 Racocetra fulgida | reverse complement strand
AAGATTTTTATAAATAGCTAAAATTTTAATTTGATTTGAAAATTTAAAATCAAATAATCAAATCAAATTCAAATCCAAATTTTTTAAATCAAATCAAATTCAAATTCAGATTTTCAAATCAAATTAAATTTAAATAAATCTGATATTTGATTTGATTTGATTTTGAAGAACCCTACTGTTATTACACTTAATCTTAATGCTAACTTACTTAACTTATTTTACTCTCTAGTATTATACAACTCAATAAATATATTAACACAACTTATAATCAACATCCAAGATAATACAATATCTGAGATTTTTAATAATAACTAATTTTCACAGACTCTAATACAAATTGTAAAAAATAATTCAACTTACTCTTAACTAATATTCTATACAGATGGTTCTGTTAAAGATATTACTACAAAACAATGTACTATGGGAATTTAATAGGTCCAAACTCAAGATAACACTATTATTTATACTTATTCTGCAAAAATTAAACTTTGATCATCATCCTATAAAGCTGAACTTGTTGCAATACTCTCTATTATCAGTATTTGTTCAAGAAATAGTTTTATTATTATTTATACAGATTCACAATCTATCAAATCCAAATACAAAAACTTATACAGTCACTACCTACATTAAACAAAAGATACTTCTATAACTACTAACCAATATAGCATATACTACTTAATCTTATTAAAGCCTATAAACTTGATATCTAACTAAAAAAGATCACAATACACAGTGACAATACCTTTAACAACTTAGCAAACAGACTAGCCAAAAATGCTAACTACTTAACCACACTTCAGTTTATAAATAACAATATATATAATCTATCTTATAATATTTAGTATAAACAATATATATTTAAACAGCCTACTCACAGATCTATTAAGAATATATGCAATGTCTACATTATAACAATGTAGTTATCTCAATACAGAATAGATAATATTATATCTATATTATTTCAAATTAACTAGAACTATATATGCCACCGAAATAGATTTTCAAAAAACTTCTATTTCATCTCTATTAGAGCAATTTAGAATTTTTTGTATACAAAAGCAAATCTAATTTAGGTAGTTATATTTCTTATAATTTCATCTCTTCAAAAAAAGTATTAAAAAATTTTGTCTTTTAAGTAAAATAGATCAAAAACAATTTCATTTTCAAATTTTAATTTCGTACTCTGAAACCTAAAATAATTTCGTCAGCATGTATAACTGGAACACAATATGGCTATACTTAAACAATATCTACAAAAGATCAACTACTTATACTAATTCTAAACTATATTAGCAAAAGACTTTTAAAATCAAGCTTATGTTTAAGTCACTTCCCATCTTAACATATCAACACACACTATATCTATTAACAATTTTAACAAACAACTATATAACATGCAATTCAAGAGAAAATCAAGAATATTGGCTTACTTGCCCAGATATATTCAAACTAAATACACTTATCACCAATACTATACAACAATTTCTTCAACATTTTAAATTAAATATTACTAATATACAATTATATAAACTATAAACCAAGCTCACAAACTATACAAGCTTTTCATCTAATTATCAGTACAACAATATTAATCTATATACAACTATACAAGGGTTTATTCTCTTATACAAACTGTAAGAAAATATACAAACTCTACTCAAATTGCATCAAAAATAACTATTCAACTACTTTTACAATTATCACAAAATATATATGATCAGTTATGGATATCATACTACACTAAACTTACATAATAGAAACAATAAAATAATATACCTTCCAGATCTAACCACAATATAACAACTATTTATATAACAACTACTTGAACCAGTGATAGCAAATTAGAGTTCATTTGCCTTTTTTTAAATAACTTAGGTCATTTCAGACTAAAATTTATAATAAAATTGTGGTCATTTGAGGTCATTTGAGGTTTCTGACTAATAATATTTTATATTATCAAATCTAGTTAATTTTAACCACTCTAGTAGGTTTAGATTACAGATGAATCAGAATTTCTAGCTTAGATAGTTTCTGGTAGTCTGGGTCTTATTTTTGTAAAATTTTTGTAAATTAGCTCTGGCCAGAGGAATTTATAGCAGATTCTCAATACAAATTATTAATAAAGATAAAGGCAAACCTTACCTTAAAAAAATAATATTTATTTAAATTTTATATCAATTAGATTTAAGTAAGTTTATTATATTAATATCCAATAGTATATTATTGTCACTAAAGTTTGATAAAATTTGATCTGTATAGTTTTGCTATTGTTTCTAGTTTATATTTTATAAAAAAATACTCTTTTATAAGTTTGAGCTACTATTTATTTTTTGCAATAAATGCATATAAAAATAATTATAAAGAAACTAAAATCTTATGATTACTTTCAATACTAGTTTTGAAATTGTTTATATAGAATAAAGTTAAATATCTGAGAATTTAATAATTAGTTCATATAGTTAATACTATTTTTATAACTACTGCTTTGCTAAATAATTATAAGAAATTGTATATAAATTGTTAAGTTATATATATTGTTATATTGAAAAATTAGAGTATTTTGTATTTAATTAAGGTTAAATATAAGTTATTATTTTCTATATTGAAGTTTCTATAATAATAGATTGTAGATTTGTATTTATTGCTTATTAGATCTATTAAATAATATTATTTTTGTTTGCAATATAGTTAAAGTTATAACTAGATAGTTAAATAGAAATAATTCTAAACTTGAAATCATATTTAAAAAAAATTAATTGTAATAATATAGCTAAGAATAGTAATAATATTATTTATATAAAGGTTAAGCTATTTGTTTAATATTATAGCTATACTAGCTTTTGAGCTATTAATATAAGATCAGTAATATAAAAAGTGTTGAGGTTTTTAAAATTTGTTTAGTATTCATATTTGCAATTTTAGTTTTAGTGATACTCATAATATTTAGCTTGTTGAAAATTTAGAAATCTTTCCAAACTTATTGCTTAAAATTAATATTATATTATGTATATATACAAAAATATTGAGTGTTTAATTATATATAGAGTTGTTTAGATAATTAGTGATTATTTTAGTTAAGTAGCAGTATATTATTATTAAATATGTTAAATATTTTGTAAGTAGATATTGATAAAAATATATTAATAAAATTAATTATTTTAAAAAAATAGATAAAGTAAAAAGAATAATAAGTATATTTAATTATTTTATTTTATTTTTTTTTAAGGTGACATTTTGTCTTTATTTTTATTAATAATTTGTATTGAAAATCTGCTATTGGTTCCTCTGGCTAGAGCCAATTTACAAAAATTTTTACAAGAATAAGACTCAGACTACCAAAAACTATCTAAACTAGGAACTCTGATTCATTTGTTAAAACTTATCTAGATAATATAAGATATTATTAATTGGAGTACTAAATTTAATCTATATAATAGTCTATAAAGATATTTTTCAAATTACTTTGCTAAGAGGTAGACAAATATTATCATCATGTTGTTGGTCTGACAGGCTGCAAAGGCAGCTATAGGTATATAGTATTCTATATTGTACTATACTTCAAGTAGTTGTTATATTGCAGTTAGGTCTGAAAGGTATATTATTTTGTTGTTTCCATTGTGTAAGTTTAGTGCAAAATGGTATCTATAACTGATTATATATATTTTGTAATAATTATAAAAGTAGTTGAATAGTTATTTTTGATGCAATTTGAGTAGAGTCTATATATTCTCTTATAGTTTATAAGAGATATAGGAATAAATCTTTGTATATTTATATATAGCATAAATATTATTATCCTAATAATTAGATGAGAAGCTCAGATGGTTTGTAAGCTTGGTTTGTAGTTCATGTAATTGTGTATTAGTAATGCTAATTTGAAATGTTAAAGAAATTATTATATAGTATTGGTAATAAGTGTATTTAGTTTAGATATATCTGGCAAGTAAGCTAATATTCTTGATTCTCTCTTGAATTGTTATACAGTTGTCTGTTAAATTATTAATAATATAGTGTGTGTTGATATATTAAAGTAGAGAGCGACTTAAGCATAAGCTTGATCTTAAAAGTCTTTTGCTGACATAGTTTAGAATTAATATAAGTAGTTGATCTTTTGTAGTTATTGTTTAAGTATAGCCAGATTGTGTTTCAGTTAATTTGAGATAATGTAGGTATAAAGTTATTTATTTGGTGTTAAAATGATTATATTGCTATGATGTGAGCATTGTATATATTCTTAATAGTTTTATAAGTAGGCTATTCAAATATATATTTTTCATACTGAATATGATAAAATAGATTATATATATTATTATTTATGAACTGAAGTGTAGTTAGAGATGTTATGTGGTCCGATCTTGAACTAATAAACCATAGTTAGTCTTAAGACCAGTTTGGACTCAAAAAAATTAATCTGCTCTAAGTCTTAAGACTAGACCAGTCTGGACTGGTCTGGATAAACAAAGTCTTAAGAATGAAGACCATAATAGACCAAACTAAACTTGAACCAAAATAAACCAGACTGGACCAGACCAGACTGTTAACATCCCTAAGTGTAGTTGGATAGTTGGTATTTTTAGCTAGTTTGTCTGCTAAGTTATTAAAGACATTGTTATTGTATACTGTAACCTTTTTTAGTTAGATATCAAGCTTATAGGCTTTAATAAGATTAAGTAAAGTATGTTATATTGGCTAGTAGTTATAAGAATATCTTTTGTTTGGTATGAATAGTGACTGTATAAGTTTTTTGTATTTAGATAAGATAGATTGTGAATCTGTATAAATAATAATAGAACTATTTCTTTTACAAATATTGATAGCAAAGAGTATTGCAACAAGTTCAGCTTTGTAAGATGATAGCCAAAGTTTAATTTCTAAAGAATAAGTATGAATAATAGTATCATCTTGGGTTTGAACCCATCCAATCTTCATAGTACATCATTCTTCAGTAATATCTTTGACAGAACCATTTGCATAGAATGTTAGTTGAGAGTAAGTAGAATTATTTTTTACAATTTGTAGTAGAGTCTGTGAAAGTTGGTTGTTAATAAAGATCTCGGATATTGCATTATCTTGGATGTTGATTATAGCTTGTATTAGTATATTTATTAGGTTGCGTAATGCTAAAGAGTAAAGTAAGTCAAGTAAGTTAGCATTGAGATTAAATATAGTGCCTGTTTCTGTATATTTTGTTCTTCATAAAAATTTTGTTAATAAGCTAGCTGAGATATTGATTATATATTTGTTTTGAATTTAATTGAAGTTTAAAGAACATTCTATACATAGTTTGTCAGATGATGTAAGTTGTTCTAAATAAATAATGTTTTTTAATTATAGTTATTTTTTAAATTGTAAATATGATTGTGTATATTAAGAAATTTTTCTATAGATGTATAAAAGTATTGAAGTGTATATAGTTGAAGGTAGTTTGTATATATATTAATAGTTAATTGGAGTAAATTGAGTAAATATATAATTTTAAAAATGGTTGTGTTTTTGTTAGATCTATCAATTAATAGGTGTGAGTATTAAAGAATATTGATTGTAGACCAAAGATTGTTTTGTAGTTGTTGAAGTTGTATATAGATACTTGAACCTATAAAGCCTTGATTATTTAAACAGAATAGAAAGTTAGAAATATGTATGTTGTAGTTATATATCCTATATATTTTTAATACTATATATATTGTGATTAAGCAATATACTATTAGGTGTAATAATAGGTAGTTTAGCTTTATGTTTGGCTGTAGTTAAGTATTGTATAAGGATTGAGTTATATATAGTTCTAGAAATTATAATGTTGTATATATAGTATTCTAAAATAGAAATAATGATATTATTAATAATATAAGCACCTTGTTTGTCAGTTATATTTTTGTTCTTAAGTATATTATTAAGACCAAATACTTCCTGTTTAATAAGTTTAATTTGTGTAGTATACTGGAATGCAGTGTTGTTATATAGACACTTTGGACACTTTTGGACATATTTTTAAATTAAAATTACTCAAAAATTTATTAAAATAATCTATTTTAATTTGTTTATAAATAAATCTAGCACCTAAAAAAATATATAATTATATATTTTTTTAACTTACTTTATTGATTTTTTAAACTTTGGACATAAGCATAGATGATTATAGACAATCTTAGATACTGGACATTTTACTTAGTATGGACACATCTAATGTACAACACTGCTAGAGTGTGGCTGTGAACCAGCATCTCAGAAATTTAAATGGAGTATATTGGGGTTGTGTTTGAATATAATAATCCATGAAGCTAATATTTAGATTTTGGTTAGTGTTGGATACCAGTACAGATTTTTGTAGACTTACTTTGATGTTTGCTATTTTACAAAATAAGGATGCTGTTTGTATAATTTGTTGTAATTATTTAGATGATTTGGCAAGCTACAGAGTAATGTAAAGATTGACATGTTTTGATATTTGGTAGAGTTAAGTTGGATAATCTATTTAACTGTAGATATATATCCAGTATATGTTTTGTTAATACAAATAAGTATATTTAATTGTAATTTTATAGTAGTATTAGTTTTATTATTATAAGCAACAATAAAAAATATAGTCTGCCAGGTGGTTAATATTATTTTGTTATAAATATTATATAAAAGAATTAATAGCTTATAGTTTTCTTTATAGAATAAGATGTTAATAAATATTTTTATAAGAGTTTGATAGTATTAGTAATAATTTAACTAGATATTCTTTTGTAGATATACTTGCTGACTTAAGCTTAGTTCTTATAGCTATAAAAAGTTTTATAGTTTGCTATATATATTTGGTTTATTGTTATTATTCTGATTCTTTATATATATTAAAAAAAAACTTATTTTAAAATATATAAAAAGTATTTAATAAAAATTTTAAACCTATTAGTACTTTAATTTTAATATTTATAATATATTATAGAATAAATCAAATAGTGCTTCTATATATTTTATATTTCTATAGCAAAACTAATACTAGTCAAATATAAGAATATCTGCTACTGAATAAAGAGGACATCTAAAACAGAGCAGATTCTTATAATATATATTTTATTAAATTAACATTAGAGTTAGAGTCATTTTATATTGAGATTAGGTTAAGTTTTAGGTAGTTATATATAAGCAAAATTGTCTTCCTAACATTTTTAATTAACCTATCTGAGGCAGGTTTAGATGGTTCTATATCAATATCCCAAGATCAAAATCCTGAAGATACTAAATCCTGATATACTAAATCCTCAAAAAACAAAATTCTGAAAGTATATTATTCTAAAAATTGAAATCCTGAAAAAAAAATCCTGTAAAAACATTTTATGTTCTTACGTAATTTTTTTTCAGGATTCAATTTTCAGGATATTATACTTTCAGAATTTTGTTCTTTAAGAATTTAGTATATCAGAATTTAGTATCTTCAGGATTTTGATCTTTGGGATATTAATATAGAACTGGTTTAGACTGCCATTTTTTGTATTTTTTAGGTTTTTTGTTTTTATTTCTTGTTTTGCTTCACCAGCAATCATCAAAATTCTATAATTTGTTTGGTCAAATATAATGTGATTCTGTTTCGCTTTAGACAACCTCTGAATAAAATAGCTAATTTAATTAGAATTCAACTATCAAATATTTGACTAATATTATACCAAATAATAAAGTAAATTAGTAGCTAATAGACAGCCAAATGCTAATAAAAAATAGTGCTAAATTCATATTAAAAATTCTGTTGACAACTGATTAATTAACAACTAATTACTAATAATATTAAAATAAAATCAATATAAAATCTATAGTTAAATTTAGGTCAAATTAGCTATTTCAATTGATTGTTAATTAATTACAATAAATTACCTTATCTTTTAAACTACCTAGTAGCCAAATTTGGCTGCTAAAATATTTTTTATATTTTTTTTGTAATTACTTAAGCTAATATAAAATATAACATATCATTAATTAATAATATACAAAATTTTTTAGCTCTTGCAAATACAGTATTTTTTTCTTTGATACTTTTGGCCATAACTTTGACAAAAAGTTGAGAATTCGGCATATCTTCTCCAAAAGATCAGCAATGTTTACTACTTTTATATCAGAAAACTCTGTATAATAATAAACAACAAATATAAAATGGACGGTGCTGGCAAATTTAGTAATTAGATAAGTGTTCAAAGAATACTTTACATATCATATTGTTGAGGATATACAAACATGTAATCATTGGATAGGCATATAGAGATTTTAAAATTCTTATACTTTCAAATGAAGATATAGATTAAATTGAAAGAGTAAAGCAAAGTGAAGAGAAATATACAGACATCTTCTAGTTATCTGTATATAATTTTTAGCCTCTAGCACAAGTTATAATGCATTTTATTTTAGTTTTAAATTTCTTGTCAAGACTCTCGCACTTAATAGTAGATTATAACTCTATATAATTAGAAGTTTTTGCCTGGTTAGCAGATTTTTTTCTTTTTAGCAATAGTTTCTTTTAGGTTTTAGTTTAGTTTTTTTTATATTTCTTAGTATTAGTATCCGTTTTCTTTGATATATTAGTTTTATTTTTTACCTCTTTTTTCATTTTCCATTATCTTTTTTTTCTTTTTTCTTTTCCTACAAAAAAGTGTCATCAGTTTGGTGGCATTCTATTGTAGAGTGAGAATCTTGACAGAGCAGCGCAACTGCCAGATGAGAAATCCAGAAAAATAAGTCCAGAATAAGTTCTGAATCTCTAGAGGAGGCTATGGTATCTGCAAGGTATGCTGTGAGTGAGTTTATCTTTTGGTTAGAACATTATAGATTTAGATTTCTTATGCTGATATAAGAATAAAAATTTGTTCCTATTGTTATATTAGCAAACTTTATTAGTCAAATTTATTTAGATTATATATATTTTATTAGGCAATTTTTATTAGTCAAATTTTATTAACAATTTTTATTATATATTTATTATATATTCTCTTAAATTTTATTATATTATTTATATTATTATTATATATTTTATAGTATTATTAGTTTATTTATATAGTTTATAACATATTTTATTTATTTTAGTTACTCAAATAATAGTTTATTATTAACTTTATTAGGATAGTTTTCACAGAATTCTATTTAAAGTAATAGTTATTTAATTATTTAATTTATTAGTTCATTTAACGTAAACAGAATCAAGACCAAGTTACCCAAACACAAATGGTACCCCAGAACAGCCCAGAATGATGTAACAACAACATTAAGGATAAACAAAGCCAAATAAACCCAAAATAGCAAAAGTGTTCTTGCTATATCAAAAGGTGCATATCCTATATTAAAAGGTGCCTATCCTATATTATAAGGTGCATATCCTATATTAAAAGGTGCCCTTGCCATAGTAAAAGGTACCCAATCTCTAATCTTAATCTTTCTAAAGTGTCTATCCACTATCTGGAAGTGCTGATCCACTATCTAAAGGTGCCCATGCTATAGTAGAAAGTGTTCTTCTATTAATAAAATGTGCTCTTCCTTAATTAATTACTATGTTCTATAGTAAATTAATATACCAAAAAAAGATATACAAACTCTGCCTCTTTCTCCAAGGCAAGAGAACAGCTGGTCTGCAAATTCTGGTCCTTATAACACTATAATTATGCACTTTATATTAGAAACCAATCCTTTATTACATCTTTGTTTTAACTTTGTATTAGGAATAAGTCTTATTTTTGGTATTTTTTTATAATTTTTGTTAGGAATAAGTCTTCTTTTCTGTGATATTTTTTTGAAACTATTATATTTTTCTTGAGTTATATATTTGTTTCATCTGTATTATTATTTTGAGTATTTTATTGAATTATATTTTTTGCTTTATATGAGCTATTATTTGAGTATTATTTGAGTATTTTATTGAGTTATATATTTGTTTTATCTGGGTTATTCTTTTGAGTATTATCTGAGTTAATAAATCTATTTTTTGTCTATAAATTTTGTTGGTTACAACCTTTTCTTTATGAGTGTTGCCATAGCAATAAGTCGACAATATTTTACTTTATCTATAAACTGTTTTTCTCTATAAATTATATAAACATATTTCTTAACTACTTGTATACTTAGTCAAGTAAAGTAACTTGTTAACCAAAGGTCTAACTTGTTATATTACACTATAATAAAGTAAACAGGATTGCTAAAAGAAAAAAAAATATACAAAATTTTTTAAATAATTTTAATAGATTATTCACCAGTTATCTGAAGAGCTATGTGATACAGTTTATTCAAAATTTATATATAAATTTTATATAAATTTTCAATTAGTAAATGTAGAGATATTATATCTAAAACTTTTTTTACTAAGTAAATCACTCTTAGATACATAATGAAAGTTTATTAATTGAAAATTTTTTATTATTTAAAAAAATCTAAGTTATGTTTTTATTTGTTTATTTTAATATCTTATACTATCTTTAATTATAGAAAGGTCTGTGATTTGTATTTCAGATTTTTTACTATTATATAGATTAATAAATAGAATTGTTTTACTTAAAAATCTAGCTCTGATAATAGCACTTTAGAATGATATTTTTATATATAATCTAGTAATTATTATATTTTCTAGTATTTATACTTATACTCATAACTACAATAACAATAGTAATATATATAGAACTACAAAATATACAACTAGTAGTATATCAATTAGTTAACTTTATTCTTTATTATACAAAAAAGAAATATTAATTTGATTTATTAAGCCTTATTCTATATATAAGAATTTAATTTTATTAGACTATAAATCAATGACTATATACTTAATACAAGATTATATATAAGCTATAATAAAATTTACATCAATAATATACACATTATGCAAGATATAATATATACTATATTAAACTTTCTATGACAATATTGATTTTTTTAATTTATACTTTTTTTTTGATATTAAGGTGGAATCTTGTCTATGACTTTATTTATTAATAATACTTTTACATGTACTGCTACATTTTTGTATTATATATATCAAGTACACCAAGCTTAGACCCAGATCCTATTAGTAATCTATACTCTGGCCGAAACTATTAATTGCGCAATAGGTGTTTTCATCTGCTACCAGCCACTGATCTAATTATCTGTAATCCAAACCTACCAGAATAGTATATCATCATCGATCTACTCACCTAATATTTTACTACCCTTCACAAGTCCTATTTTGGTACACTTTTCCATAATAACATTCTCTGCATCACTCATACCGCTTATACCCAAGCTTCCAAATTTAGTAATTCTCTTTATAGGAAGCCCTCATAGCCTAATTAGGCTACTTTCAATCTTGATAAACCTCAGCTAGTCTGCTCAGATGAGTCCTACTAGTAGGCTCCATGCTGACCCAGATTAAGCCTCCATTAATAACATCTAGTTTAGTTAGTATGTTTGCTAATCCCTATTACTACATTGGGTAGATACTCCTGTGTGTTGGTGCAAGTTTACTGTGTTGCGTTACAAGTTATTTTGTAACTTCCAAATAGCAGTTTTTCGTATTACTTCTCTTCCATAAACTAATGGATTGGGTACCATCTAATAACTATGATATTTCAGTGACCTGATATTTTAGGTTACAAGGTGCTAGGGATATATATCTAGTTTGGCTTGTGGTCCATAATACTCCCAATTAATCTTGGTATCCTTTCATTTTTCTGATATGCAAGCTCTATTCATATAATGTACTACCAGCTTGGTAAATCTAGCCATTTCGAGTTATTATCGCATATCTTGAGTTTCAGTCTATTTACTCTGTCATTGTGAAGTCTTTCTCTAATAGGCCAAGTGGCTTGAGGTCAAAAATGCTTTTGATTCTAGTTGAGCCAATTCTTTTTCACAGATTATCCTTGTGTTCTCTACTTTTTTCACTACTTCAGTTATATTACAGTCGTATTATACTCTCAAGCAAGAATTCCACAAGTTGGATGTTGATATGTTGGTGCTGCCTCAGTTACCCCTAATTGAGAACTGATATGCACAATCTTCATATAATAAAACCTTCCATGACTCTGTGTCATGTATAATGCCACCACTCCATGATTGGACCTTCTTCTGAAAATTCTCTTTTCTAGTTTCATACTTGCACTTGGACTTAACTACAGAGCTCCGCATTTGATTATGGCCCCTTCTGAGTTACAGAAGCAAAAAATCCTAAGATTTTGCCTCCAGCCTGACTCAAACCGTCAACCTAGTCTGTGGAGGTTTGGCAGTTTAAACACTAAGCTATAGAGCCCAAACTCTTTTAATTTATACTTATTACCTATCTAATTATACTAAATTACCTAATTACTAATTATATAATACTGTGAATACAGTTTATAATCAAAGTTTAAGCTTATAATATCTAACATTTCACAAACATAATATACCAAGTACTTATTAATAGCATAATAGTTAAAGTAAAGTAAGGTAAAATTGCAAGAAAAATATTTTGCTTATATTATTCAAAAAGGTTGTCTAGTCAAAATTTCACAATTTTATAGTAAAGAACACTGATTAGTTATATCTTTATTTAAAAATATTTTGTTTGTTTTTATTATTATTATAGAAAATAATTAATATAATAGCTGATTTCTATTTGTACACGGGGTGTTTGTACACGGGATATATTTACATAATTTGTGTAACACAAATTAGCTAATTGAATTAGCCAATACCTTCAAGATATAACAATAACTTGTA
>CAJVPZ010002290.1:0-12690 GCA_910592135.1 Racocetra fulgida | reverse complement strand
GGCGCAATGAAATGTATGTGAAAAATAAGCAAAGTTTGATGAATAAGTCATGCGGACCAATCAAACTTAAGATTTTGTGGACAAATCCCACTCCAAACAGCGTATAAACTATACACTCATTATATTCGTTCCTGGTATATTGATTTACATAATAAAATTTTTTTGATGTCTTTTTTTTTAAATCTCATATATGGTTAGAGTTGATCTAAAATTAGAATTTAGAAATCTGATTGTCAATCCTTGCTGCAGAGTCATAGAAATGCATTAGTGTGATTGGCTAATTTATATCGATCCAACAGGTTATACTAATAATAGATCATTATTATTATTGTTATATGAAATTTTAAACGTGATTTTCTTAAAATTTAAAAAAAGCTATAAGCTGTGTTTTAGTTTTATGCATCCCATATATTATATTATTTTTTATTAGTTTATTTATATAGTATATTTTATCTATTTTTTTTTACTTTAGCGATCCTTTCTTTATTTTATAAATCGGCTATAGAATACAAATGAACATTCAATTTAGCTAAATCTACATTATCCTTTATAAACTATTTAATGCCTGTCCAAATAAAGAATCTCTTGATCTATCTCGTTATCGCAACCTAATTCTAGCTTATCAGAATTAAACGCTAGAGTATGACTCAGGAGCGACCTGCCTAAGTAAATATTTTCCTTCATCAGGATCCTCAACTTTTTAAGGATTTAAGCCCTAGTATCAACAGATGGTTTCACCACCCTTGTCAGAATCACTGCTCTACAATAGAGTGTTGCTAATCTGATAACACTTTCTTGTAAAGAAGTAAAAAAGAAAAAAATTGGGTAAGTGTAAAAACGAAAATAGGGTAAGTACAGAAAAAACTAACAAAAAAGAAAATGACCAAATTTAAAGGAATTAAAAACTATTCTAAAATCTAAGAGAACTTATTTACAGATATAAAAACCTGCTAACTAGGTAAAAAACTATCTACATAGTCGTAGAAATCTATACATAGAGCTATCTGACAGAAAAACAAACTAAAGTGCACTTTATTCTGTGCTAAGAGTTAAAAATTATATGCATATGACTTCGAAATGTTACATATCTCATACAGTGTTCTAGTTACAACTCTTATATAAAATCCAATTTAGGTCCTAGAACATTCGACTTCAAAGCCTCGACACATGATCGTTAGTTTTAATTCCAGCCTCAAAACTTCCTCCTCACACGTGTTTTGTTGTTTTCCTAATTCGTCATATCGCAACTCGAGACTTTCCGAAAATGGAAGTGGTAAACAATGCCAATCTTTTGCTGATCTTTTGAAGGGGGGTAGCCAAATCCCCTACTTTTTGTCGAAAATTTTGATAAAAAAAAAAAAAGCACCAAAGGAATACAAAGTTTTTGCGAGGTTCTACTGTAGTGAGTGCTTTCCAAGTTGTTTCTTGTTCTTCTTTCTTTACTATCCACAGTTTCTCTTTTGTTTAATCACTATCAGAAAAACCCTTCTGGCTTGAATGTTGAATATAGGAAGAAGTCCACCAAGAGAAGAAAAGGCTTGACTCAACCTAAAAACTGCTTCTTTAATGCTTGCTCCTCGATGTATCACGTTAAAGGCTTCGTCAATAATGATTGAAAGAAGAAACTTGGATAGTTTTAGACATCTGACTTCGAATTTTTCAACTTGAGTTGGTTGGAAACGGTTGGTCCAAGTGATCGTTAGGGAGAGTTGTGTGTAAAATTTAAATTGATATTTTATCTATTTTAAACATTTAAACAATAATTTATTATAGGGAGCTTCCACTTATTATGTAAATATACCCCCCCCCCCTCAGACCCAGGGTTTTGGAACCCCCTAGAAACCCTTTACATAATTACTAAATGGTTGGTTAACGGTCCCATATGGCGCAGTAATTAACCGTTACAAGATTATATCATAACGGCCTCATTTGGCACAGTAACTAACGGTTTTAACGGTTATTTTCCTCACAAGATTATGTCATAACGGCCCCATTTGGCGCAGTAACTAATGGTTCTAACGGTTATTGTCCTCACAAGATTGTCATAACGGCCTACATTAATTAATAGTTAACAGTTTTTCGAGATTATGTCATAACGACCTTGTGGCGCAGTAAAAAACGGTTTTATAAAATATTACTTCCGTAATTTTTTTTTACCAAGAATAAAACTACGTTATATTTTGGGTTAGAGTTGGAATAACTTTATGCCTAGCTGTAAAATTTCACAAAGAACATTTTTAATTAAGCCGCAGAAAGCAATTTCTTAATTAAAATTTCGAGTTATTTTGCTTCGATTATTTACGTTACACCTGGTTGGCCAATCTTTGTGGATGCGCTAGGAGGGTTGTTGATGGATAGATTAGCTGCGCAACCAAAATTCCGAATTTAGTGTCGGAAATAGGTTGGAGCTAGGCCGGCATCAAAGAATAATATCAGCCCACTATATTTAGGGTTGAAAATTACATTTTACAAATTTACAATACGTAAGTTTCAGTAACATGGATTTCATGTAAATTTTACACTGATATATAGTACCGTCACTATTATTGAACTACAGTAGATTCTACATAAAGTTCACTGATCAAATCGATGTACATATGATCAACCAATTATATGAAAGTATGTTACTGAAAACTTACGCTGAATTTCACAAAATTACGTAAAATTACAGTAATTTTACAACCCTGACTATATTATAGCAAAATTTTCATTTGGGCAGCTTTACTTAGTACATGGGCTGCCACTTTATTAGTAAATTTTCGGGTGATTTTAGGAAAATTTTATCAATTACGGCCTATTCCGTTTATAATAGTAATAACAAAAGTTACAAATTCAACAGCATGTTGGAAATAAAAATTTTATAATCGCTTACAAAATTTCTCAATAAATAATAGATAACAAACATACTCCGTATTGTTGCTAAATCTGTTACGAAAAAACATTTGAATGTAGAGTTAGCAATGATGGTAATAATAAAGCATACATAGAAACGATTGTATACCCAAAATTATTCCCCTATATAGCGGTTAGAGTATCCTTCACGGATTTCACAGCCACCACAATATTTGCACCGACTTTTACAACAATTGCGATAATCACTATAATATCTTTCACTATCTATCGAAAATTGCTCAAAAGCTTCGAGATTCAAATGTTTTTCTTCAGGTTGTTTCTGTTTTTGTTCAGCCATAGACAATTCCCTATTAACAATTAATAATTGTCAAAATATATATACTGTATGTGTTTAACAATCTTTAAAGAAACAAATTGCTAACCGGCCACTAGGTCCTTGTCGTTCCAATCGCTCTTTTATTTCACAAGAAATGTTGTCAAAGAATGATTTGGCCATATTATAGGTCTTAGCGAGTGGCATCAAACCATCATCATCCTCCTCTTCTGGACCAAATTCAATGCCATCTACGCAATTTTCATCTTTAAGATCATAGTTAGGAGTAATCTTAACCTTTTTGGCAAGGTCTTTTTTGTTGCACTTGGCATTTGACGTTTCAAAATTAAAATCTGATTGCGGAACGAGAATTCTACTGAGATCATATCTTCGGTCATGGTTTCTTCTACTGCCACGATCTCTGCCGTTTTGTTGTACAAGATGGCCACTCCTTCCAAGAAGTTGGTTATTGCTTGATACTAAACAATTGTTACTTATAGCTATTATCGGATATACATTACATTAGTGTTGAAATGTCATTTTATTAAAATTCTAAAAAAAAGGAAGGCTAATTTAAAAGACCAACTCTGTACAAGGTTTACAGTTGAGCCTGCAAAATTGATATTGTTAAGTATGCCTACGTAACGTATATCAGGTCTTGATATGAGACTGATCGTGTACCCAATATATTTAACACTGTTCATCTTTGTCTCATACTAAGAATGTTAAGATTGAAAGCAGCCTATTTTGTCGACAGAACTTCTAGATTACAGTTGGAAAAAGTACTAATTTACCGGCCTATTACACAATGCGCCGTGATATACATTAGTAAGTTCCTAATTTTACACGTGGTTTGCATAATCTCCGAAACGGCTATCTTGATTATCCAAAATGTGCAAAGTATAGACTAATGATAGTAAAACCATTCACGTTTGAACACCTCTTTCACATCAGTATTCGGGTCGGAGGAATAACAAGAATCTAAAAAAAAACAATAATAAAAGAGGTTAGAAATTGGGTTCACATAAAATCTTTTTTTTTTGATTTTACCTTTTTTTTCATTTATTTATATTTTTTAATTTTTCTAAATTTTCGGTTTATAAATTATTTTTTAAAAAATTTTCATTTTTTAACTTCCATTTGAGTGCTGCTAACGGAGAAGGGTACCTTGGTCTTTTAAGTATATTATTGATTATTTATCTGATTCACCCTTTTGATCGACACACATCGGGCTTTCATTAGATAGTTCAAAACTGTGTATTGTATTGCTGTATGGTATATCGTGATCGATTAATTTAAAGTCGATGTGTCATTGATCAGAGGATAAATATACTTGAAAAACAGAGGTGCCTTTTTCCCTCGGCAGCATTCATTAATTTTTGAAAGACATTATAATGATAAGTATGCCAATTAATAAATGTCATAGTTAGGGATAGGCAAATTGAACATTTTTTGAATTTACTGCGCAGGATGCGCAGCCTACGGCATTATGCAAGCTGACCAGGATTATGCCAACCGACCAGAATCATGCTAGCTGGCCTAAGTGTTAAAAATAATAATGCGCAGCCTCTCAAAAATCTGCGCAGTGATCCATCCCTAGTTATGGCTGATGCTGATTTTTGGAGATCTCAATTTGGATCCATTACACCTATTAAAACCCACATATACTCTTATTCTGCTCTAAATTCTAGTCTAAGCAATCCTAAAAATACTAATCTAAAAAATTTCACTAGCCAAAGATTTCGAGATCAGGTGTAACGTGAAAAACGTTCAAAAAACAATAATCGCCTGTAACTCGAGCTTTTGCCTATTAAACTGCCTTCTGCGTACTAATTAAAAGTTTTTCTTGCAAAATTTTGGTATAAGTACAGCCCTCTAAACCTAACCTACTAACAACACCCTAACCTTTAATAGCAAAAGAATTTTTTTTAGCAAAATATTTTTACTGAAATCATACTAGTCTCGATAAAAAATGCATTTCCAAAAAATTATAAAATTTTGTATTAAAATAGGTTCCCAAAAGCAGAATCAGCCAAAATCAGCATCGGCCGTGACAATAAACATTTGCCAGCACTAACCTAGAAATATAACATAATGATAAATATTGAAATCGCACCTACCTGAAATTACTAACCAGAACATCTGGGGCTATACTTACCGGCAAGATAATGCGAATCAAACGAATCAAAACGAGGTTTACTAAATATAATAATAAAATTGGTGCAATATAAAATTTTTTTAAAATATTCAAACCCGATTTTCATTAAAAATGCTGATAAATTCTGTAATATAGTTCATGATCCCGTGACATAATTGAAACTCAGCCACATAGTGAATAGGGATTGTAATAAATAGTAGAAGGCATTATTAAAAAATAAAAAATTATTAGATTAGAGGAAGTAAATTCATTGCAAAAATACATTAATTAGTTTAAAATATCGAAATTACAGGTTAAGTACCTGATTCTCGGGCTAAATTTGTTATATGCCAGATCGAAAAAATCCGAAAAAGTAATTTAGCGACAGCAATATATTTGTCTTTGCACTGTACAATATCTTTACAAATTATTTCCAATAGTTTGTCAGTGGTATAACGGCACATTGTTAAAAAATAAAACCAATGCAAAAATAGACTTCCCAAAAGGAAGTTATATGTGTAAAACAAAGGTTAGTGTAGGATAGAGAAATTTATTGGTTACTTCGTTTTAGGAAAAAGCCCAGAAGTATTCCATTGTTCTTCAAGTGCATCGAATATACCTATATGGCGCCTCCTGTCTGTTTAACTATTTTAAGAAATTTAAGACAAATTAAGAACTTATCTTTTCTGGGTTAAAGCCTGGCAGTATTCCATTGTTTCCTCAAATGCATCGAATATAGATGCGGGGTCTCCTAACTGTTTTAAGAAATTGAAAATTTCTCCAAACTTGTCGGATGTAAATCGGTGGTATCTCCTGCCGTTTATCTGTTTTTAAGAGTTTGAAAATTTCTCCAAACTCATCGAATGTAGATCGGTGGTATCTCCTGCTGTTTAACTGTTTTAAGAAATTGAAATTTCTGGATGTAAATCGGCAGCACCACCTACGTATTAAGAAATCCAATTGTAAAAAAACAAAAGTTTTAATAAAATGATATTTAAATTTTCTCCAGATACATTGAATGTAAAATTAGCTGCACAACCTATCCATTAAACTATTAAGAAAAATTTATCAATTATGTCAAATATAATAAGAAAGGAGTGATTTAAAACAAATTTACTCCAGGTATATCCCCCATCCATTATATTAATAAAGGACATTAATAAAGGACGGGTATATTTAATATAAATTCTTTTGGATGCATCGAATATAATTTGTAAAAACTATATTAAAAAATGATAAAATATATTGCACAGAAAAAAATATAATACCTACAGACACGAGCCGGATATTGTTATAACCACCTCCTGAACTTGAATAAATAGAATCGCTTCATAATTGCGCGAACTTTAATTGCAAATAATTAACAAGATGTATAGCCAATTGTTAGTATATTGCTTCATTCGCTATAAATATGACCGAATTCTACCATAACAACCCGTAATACTAAAATATTCTATTAATCCACTCAAGATACTTATTCGATTACTTTTTTTCTTATTTGATCCATAGTCAATAGTAACCTCTGATTTTTTTTTTGCTTTTCGTTTTTTCTCTTTATTTCATTTTTTCTTTTCTCTTTTTTAACCCTTCCTTTGTTCTATTTTCTTCTTTCTATTAGTCTTCTCTTCCAATCTTTCTTTTCTTTTTGACTTTTTTTTATTCTTCATTTTATTTTTTTTTTCGCATCCTTATTAATTCTTAAAATGCAAGCTTCAAATATGTTAGAATACAACAAATTTTATATTTACAAAAAAGCAAACACGCAATACCAAAGATTTTGCAATGCCTTTGCATACAATCGCATGATCAGCGCCGAGGATCCTAAATATTCAAAAGATTTAGTGTGCAAAGAAGCCCTTGATGCGTGGAATAAAATTAAATTAAAGCCCAAAAATGAAATTGAAAATACCATTGGATACCTCATTAAAGATGCCGCCTCTACTACCCAATATCTAAATCCTGTCCAATATTTTAATACTGCTACTTCAACCCAAAATAAAATAATTGAGAAAATCGTTGTTCCTGGTGCACCACCACCAAATGCTGCAGCACAGAAAAAAGTAAAAGAAACCATCATTAAAACAAATAAGGAAATTGCCAAATATCAAGAGGAATATAATTTGACAACTGATCCAGAGCCCAAATATGAGCTAATGGATCGCATACAGAACCTTAAACAAGTCCTCAATAACGAAGATAAAAAACTGCAAAGCCTAAAAAAAAATGCAGATTACCAGCGCAAATGTAGAGAAAAAAAAGATCAAGATTTAAATAAGCATCAGCAAGTTGTAAAATATGACTCGCCTGGGCGCCCTTCTGTCCTGCACAAATATCCAGACTTATTAGAGCATATTCACGAAAGCATAGAATTCGGTGCTGCTGATAGCAAGAGAAGAAAAGAAGTTATTAAAGTCCAAACAGTTAATCACTTACAGGAGGCACTAAAGTCAAAATACGATGAACATCTTTCTCGGTCTACTGTATATAATTACCTGCTACCACATCGTTCAAATACAATAGAAGCAAAAAATCACCATCATCCAACTAATGTTCGGGTAAGCAATATGTATTTGATGTCCATTAGCTTTTTTTAGATTGTATATAGTACTCTACAAAACCGAATCAAATTTTGAATTTGAATCAAATATTTGAAATTATTTGACAAAATTTTAATTAATTTGATCAAATATTTGATTCAAATTCAAAATTTAGTTTGATTTTGCGGAGTATAAATGAATTTCTATATATTAATTTATACTTATTAATACTTCCTCATATATATCAACTTTAATATGTTCCCTCACTAATATCACTATCGATATGAATATAAAAGCGATCCAAATAGGTTGATATAAATGAGGGACGACTGTAAAAAAATATTTTTATTTAATATATTAAGGTATAAAAAAAAATAATGTTTTAAATTATAAACTTTTTGGTAACATGTTTATACCTTTTTATTTCTACCTATTAAAAATGCTGGTTCAGGTCGCAACTGTTTTAAAAAATGAAAGAACAGAACATCAGGATGTTCATTATTGTTTTGCCTCTGTAAAGGCGGCAAGACAATTTGCATCTCTATTTCCGACCTTTTCGGTGATTATATCACAAGACGATAAAGCCAAGGTACCCCTTGGCATTCCTGCGGTCAGTAGAAGTTTTAGGACTATACAAAGTATAAATGAGCCAGTTATTGTTCCGGACCATGACTTTCCTGTTGGTTCACAACAGAAACTTGTTCCATCGGTCTACTTAATCATTGATCCAAGTGACACGAATGATACACTTCGTAGCGGCCAATTATCAATCTATATTCGGCCACAATATGAGCTAGGAACAAGCTCAATCACCCATATAAATGATCTAAATTCGTTGGTGAATAGTGGCCGTTTCGACAATACGGTAAAGGTTGATAATAAAATAAGACCTATCTGGGTCCTCCTCGTAGATGGAGGCCCAGATGAAAATCCCCGCTACCTGAAAAATATCCCCAACTACTGTAATATGTTTCGCTCTTTCGATCTCGATTATTTGACAGTTAGGACTCATGCACCAGGTTAGTAATCTAGAATCTATTAAAATAATTTAGTTAGCTAATCAATTTTATAAGAAAATTTCTATTTTTGCCCGGGTTAAAGTTGTCTAATCAACTATAATGTCATTTATATAACTAAAATCAATAGTATTAGTAATATTTCAAGTGACTTTAACCCGGATAAAAATAGAATTTCTCAAATTATAATTCGTTAAAATAGTAATTAACTGAATTGTAATATTGATTAGTTAAAAATTAACCAGCTAATAAATATTAAATAACTGATCAGCTAAACATTAGTTTGTTATATTAATTACTCAAGGTCACTCAGCATACAATCCTGTTGAGAGGAGTATGGCAACCCTTTCAGGAAAACTTGTAGGCATGGTTCTGCCTGTTGACCACTATGGTACCCACCTTGACTCACAGGGTAATGTCGTTGACACAGAACTAGCAAAGAAAAATTTTGAATATGCCGGTGATCTTCTCTGCAATCGGTGGAAACGGGACAATATATTCGGAAAGCCAGTTGTAACTGAATACGTCGACGTGAAAAGTACCCCAGTTTCAGATAATGTATCTTGGGAATGGATAGAGATCCATACAAGGATCTGCAAATACTCGTTAGATGTAAAGAAATGTAATAACATCAAATGTTTTCTCCTAAAAGATGCGAGGAGGCTGCAAGCCTTCTTGCCTCAAATGATGGTTTTCTCCCCCCTCAAGCAATGGGAAAAGATGGGCATTATATTAATTCAATACATCTATTAGAGTATTTTGACAAGAAAAAAATACCAGGGTATGACCAACTTTGTCCTTCCATGGCTGATAATTATATAAATCACCTCTGCTCTGTTTGTGGAAAGTATTTTCCAACAGTTTCGATGGTTACTGCCCACAAAAAAAGCCAACATTCAAAGGAAGTTAGTCTGACTAAACGTAAACCTAGAAGGCCAAAAAAAACCGAAACAACAGCAAAGGAAGTCTGTCTAACTAAACGTGGACCTGGAAGACCAAAAAAAACTGATACGATGGCAAAAAAACAAAAAACTGAATAAAATTTTTCATTCATTAATTTTTTTATTTAATAAATTTCTGTTGTAATAATCTGAAATAAAGATTAATTTTAATAAAGAAAGGATAGAAAATCATAACAAAACTTTAACAAAATGTTTAGCGCCTCACCTTATATTCTACCTAAAAATTCTTATCAACAAAGGTTTAAATCTTGACTAAATAGTATACATCCCTTAAAAAAACCTTTTTTATTTTATTTAGTCGATTTAGTCCTGTGGTCCAGCGAAAATTTATATATTTTCTGCTGTTATAAATAGTAAAATACACGCAACCCAAAGACCTCACGATCTATATCAAAATTTGGATTTTATTTATAGGATTTGAAATTCATATAAATAAATCGGGTTCCTAAATCTATATATATGAAGACTCCCATAGCATAAAGGGGCAGTGAACAAAGCCTATTACTCTAATTCTTCAAAAAGTTGCATTTTAAAAAAAAATTTTTTCTTTTGCCCACTGCCCCTTTTTGCTGTGGGAGTCCCATATATGTTATAATTTAAATTTTGATATCCCTTTAACTGCCAAAGTTTACAACTTAATCTTTATACTTGCTAATATTATTCAACCCTCTGTCTACCATATCGATAAATCTGAAATTTCGTTACTCGTATCCAGTTTTAATAAAAGTACCAAGCGTAGGTACCAAGCGTGTGAACCTCTTAGTGAACACTGCAGTATTAGGGAACTAAAGACTCTATTTATTAAATATAGTTACATTGATTAGTAAAAGTATTAATTTTGCTACATATAACGACTAGTTTGGGGCTTTACCAATTAAATTGGTGCACATACCCAAGCCTCCTACTAAAAAGCAAAATCTACAGAAATAAAGAGGATTTTTATCGTACTGTCGCATTAGATCTGGAATTGATACGTATAAATTAGATATCGGTACAAAAGACGAAATGAATTACGTAGCAGTAGGGATGGGTGGATTGGTTTGGATCGGTTTAATATATTTTATAATATATGCAGGAGCTGCATAAATTAAACTTCCCATCCCTACATAGCAGTCATGTGAAACAGTTAGAATTTATTATAGTATCGGTATGATTTTATAACTGCTAATTATGCGCACGTGGACTATAATACAATCTTGCGGGAAAAATAACCATTAACCGTTAGTTACTGTGCCACACGGGCCGTTATGACAATCTTGTGAGGACAATAACCGTTAGAACCGTTAGTTACTGCGCCAAATGGGGCCGTTATGACATAATCTTGTGAGGAAAATAACTGTTAAAACCGTTAGTTACTGCGCCAAATGAGGCCGTTATGATATAATCTTGTAACGGTTAATTACTGCGCCATATGGGACCATTAACCAACCATTTAGTAATTATGTAAGGGGTTTCTAGAGGGTTCCAAAACCCTGGGTCTGAGGGGGGGGGTATATTTACATAATAAGTGGAAGCTCCCATATACTATATTTTATTAGTACACTTTTTACAGAATTTTATTTAAAACAATATTTGTTTTAATATTAAAATTACTAGTTTGTTTAATGTAACAGAGTACAGAGTAAAGCTATACAAGTAACACAAGCATATGAGGTGCTTCAGGACCTTTTAAAATGATGTATTAATAATTATTTAATTGTATTATTAATTTTAGTAATTATAGTACAGTATTATTATTTAGTTTATAGCATTATCTTATATCATTATTATATAGCATTATTTTATAGCATTATTATATAGCATTATTTGATGGCATTATTATTAGTATAACTATTTTTAGCATTAGAATTATATTATGATGACTTGAATAGTAGTATATAGCATTATTACAATGATTTACATTATTATATAATGATTTACAATGTTATTTTCTAGCATTATTTTATGTTGTTATTATATTGTATTATAAAAAATATATAAACCTTATTTTTTTTCTAAGGCAGAGGGACATCAATATATGTTTCATAATTAATTCTTTAAATATTTCCATTGTTTCTGGATATATTTGACCCTTCTTTTTGATTATTTTCTTGTTAAAAAGCCTCTTTATTTTGTATTTTCTTCATAATAAACTTATTTTATTGTGTTTTTATAGTATTTTTATAGTATTTTTATTGCATTTGCTTGTGAAATTATTGATATTTTTAATTTATATCTTGTTATTTTTGACTTTTTGTTTATTTATCTTATAGTATTTTTGTTTTAGTTTAAGCTTTTCTTTAATTTTTCTTGTTTAAAACATTTCTTAACTACTCTTATATGTTAAGTCAAGTAATATATTTGTTTGACTTAACTAGCAATGATATATTTTATTATTAAAATATTTTATATTTAATTAAACCAAACAAGCATATTACAATATAATACAAACATATAAGCATACATATTTTTGTTATACTAAATTACAAATTTAAATACATATATAAATAGACAAAAAATTTTCAAATTATATTTTTGATATGATTTTTATAAAATTATATAATCCACATCAGATCAAATATAGTATAGCTTATCTTTTAATAAAATCTTTAAAAATCTTTAAATTAATTATTATATTTTATAATATAATCTTTTAAATTAGCTTTTTAATATTAATTAGAAAATTAATTATAATATAAATATAGTATAATAAAATAACTATATAAAATTAGTGAGTTAAATAGTTTTTTTTTTTATAATTCGGCAATCCTGCCTCTGTTTATTTGAGATTAAGCTATTCAAGAATTATATAGTTCTATACATTTCTATCTGTAGCTATTGCTAATCTAACCAAACTAGAGACTCACCCTCGGCTTACGCCCAGGTGTGACCT
>CAJVPZ010002289.1:0-12691 GCA_910592135.1 Racocetra fulgida | reverse complement strand
TTCTTTTATCGTAGTCCCCTATACCTCTGTGTTTTTTTTAGTTTGTTTGTTTTTTCTGATTTTGCTTCTTGATGAGCAGGTAGCCGCCAGCCGATGAACAATGGGAAAAAAGTTCTTAGTGAGTTAAGGACCCTGAGGGAGGCCAAGAGCTACTGAGGCAGGTCGCACCTAGTATATAAAATCACGTGGGTGAGTTCTTCGTTTGGTTGAATCTACTTTAGTTAAAGATAAATTACTTGTAATTTTGAATAACTTAATCCCAAATAAACAAGGGCAGGATAGCCGAATTAGAAAAAAAAATAATAACTAATAATAAACTTAATAATAAAACTAATACTACAACTCATTCTATAACAACATAAAAGTACTTGACTTTTACAAGGTTATTTTTTTTTAGTGAGGTCTTATTTTCATTCTTACTAACCAACTTAATTATCAATTTCATAAATTGTTATAATTGATTGTTATTCATTTTGTTTTTTTATAATGCGTTTTTGTAGTTAAGAAGTTAGAATCTTACAGTCACCACCAAATATTATGAGATGAATCGTAAGTTTAATTAGTATAAACATGAAAATATGGAATTTATATGGTATAAAGTATTTGCCAGAGGCATGACAATGGTAATTTGATAATAGTTTATTTTATTAAATAAGTTTTGACCAGGTGATTTATTAAATGTATTAAAAAGAGGCTATTAGAATCCTGTAGGATATGTTTTGAGAAGAGCGAAATACCTAAGCTTTTATAGCTTCAGTAAATGTAAAGGGTTTAAAAGGCTTAGAAGTGACTTATATATTACATGATTAACGAATTTAAAGGAACTAATACTAAATTAAGGGGCTTATAATAATAATTTACAACATTATTATTAAAACAAGGAAGGCTTTGCTTTGCTTTTACAATCATTCACTTACAGCCACTTCAACTATATCTAATTCTTTGGTTTTTTTTTTTTTTTTAATTTTAAAAGGTAAGACCATGCCTCTAACTTTATTGAAATTCAATTGAGGTCCTTTACATGAATTATATACAGAAAAGAAATTATATTTAAAAGTCATATTTAGTGGATGCTAAGACTAGAGACTCAGACATAATGTTGTAATAACATAATTATCTGCGGCCTAAACCTATCAGAGTGGCCAAAGCTTACCTAGATTTGAGGATTTGGAAGTATATTATGAAAGTTAAGTTGAAATCTGATCCATTTTAGAAGCTATAGTTCAAATTTGTGACTGGCAATTGAATAAAGTGAAGACTGAGTTTGGAAAAATAAAGTAGATGAAGAGGGTAATAAGGAAGTAGAAATATTAGCTTAGGATCTGGAGATGCAGTATGGGATCTAAATAAAGGTATAAATTTGTTTATTGAGGTGTAATAGAAATTTGATAGCAAGAAATATTGTAGTTTTGTTAGATGATGTAATATCAGCAAGAACTAATATGAGTTCAATAGGAATAAGGCCTGAGAGTGTTGAAAAGAGAGATAGTAAATTAGATGAGTTGTAAATTTGCATATACTCAAGGTTCAAGATTTGCTGGTGTATATTAGAGATAGATTCACTTGAAGAGTCAAAGTTTGTTGAGTTAATTATTGATTGAAGTGAGCTAGAAATCAAGTTTTTAAGTAACTGTGAAGTTAGACAAGCAACCCAATGGAGCATGATGCTAACTTGGTTGCATTGGTAACATACTGATGGATATGCAGGGTTACATTTGTGTAGAACATGTGGAGTAGGCAATTCATCGAACAAAATTTTGATGCGAAATGATTTTAAGGTAGATGATTGAAAACTGTGTTAGTAATTTGATATCTTTTGGTTGTTATTAATATATAGCCAGGTAGCATGCCAATGGAATATCTAATTCTTTGTTATTTGATCTTTTTTTATTTCTTTTTATACACTTCTTGTTCTTCGAATTTCATGTTGATTATTGTTTATTATATTTAGCTGATAAGCCTCAACTGACAAACCAGTATTTCTTGAATTACTTTGCTTCAATCATGGGTTTGCTGTACCTAATTTTGTAGATCCTTCATTTTTAGTCCGTGACAATGTCTAAAATATCTATAGATTTATTGATTCACAAGGTGAAGGAAAGATTCCAAGGTAATGTGTTGTTTTTTAGCAAATCGGCCCGAATTATGGGTTGGATTGCACTGGCGTTAGGCCAGCATTAAGAAATAACAACAACTACCATATTACACCAAAATTATCATCTGGGCAGCTTTACTTAGTGAGTGGGCTATAGTTTCATTAGTAAAATTTTGAGTGATTTTGGGCAAAATTAATCAACGCCGGTGCAATCCGATCCATAATTCGGGCTGATCTGCTGAATTTTGTTTTCCGCTAATCTATCCTCTTTCTACTATAGATGATGCTGTGGGACAGGATAATGCAAAGAAGGAATTAATAGAACAATAATACCGTTTGCCATCGTATACAATAGGATAGAACCAAAATTCAGCAGATCGACCAAAATTTAGGGTCGGAATAATAGGCCCGGGCATAAGCAATAATCTAAGCCAATTATAATACAGCAAAATTATCTGGACAGCTTTGTCAAATAAAATTTTTTCAAAAAAGCGAAGAACTAAATCTAATTAAGCGAAAGCCAACTACTTTATACTCTTATTTAGAAGTTTAAAAAAAAATGAAACTTTAATAATTTCAATACTCCTGTTCGATGAAAAATGAAAACAAAATAACATATGATTCGGTCTAGTAGGAATATGGAGAAGCGAAGACTTAATAATATACAATTGCCTAATGATAATTTTAAAAGACAAAGGTTTAATAATGAGATTTAATAATAGCGATAGGATTTCAAAATTAACAAATAAATGACGCATTTCGAAATAATACGTAGGATTTTTTCAATAGCATTTTTACTATGTTGAATTGCGACTCGGAAAAATAAAATAAGATTCTCTTGTTTTAATTTTGAAACCCCTAATATATGACTCAACCTAACAAGAAATAAAGAAAGTGAAAATTTAATAACGTGCAACTTCGTCCAGCAAGAATTTTAAAGTAAATTTAAAAACGTGCAACTTCGTCCAGCAAGAATTTTAAAGTAAATTTAAAAACGTGTGATTCTGTCTAGTAAGAACTTTAAAAAAAACGATAAATTTAAAAGGCAAGATCTAAAAATATGCGATTCTGTTTAGTAAGACTTTAGAAACGAAGTTCTAATAACGCCTGACTTTATTCAATAAGCTTTTAAAAAAAGACTAATTATGTAATGATCAGTCTAAGAAAATTTCAAAAAAAAACGAAAACAAACCAATGCTGACGTCCAATGACAATTTAAAAAAGTAAAGACCTAATGCTCTAACGACAATTTTAAAAATATGAAGACAAGACAATTTAATAAAAATAAAATAACTAAATTGGAATACTTTTATATTTGATAAATATGAAAGTGTTCCGATTTAGTTATTTTTTTAAACACGCGCTGTAAATGAGTGAAAAAGCACGGGTTGTTACATAAGACCCGTGCAATAAATAAATTAATTGTCTGTAATTAAGTTGTCTGTGATTGTCGGGAATCGGTTAAAAAATATGGTATCGCGTTTAATTGGACTAACCAAATGGACATGGCTAACGCTAATTGGAAGTAAGTCCAAAATAATTTTATATCGAACAAGAAAAAGCATAACGGATTAAAAGCTACAAAAAAATTATTTTTATTTTTATCTATGAATGCGTACTTCTTTCGTTATCGACTATATACCTGGAATTAAGAAACAATGCTAAACTACAATTCTAGTATATTTAGAACACTGTATATTTCAACAACTGTCATAAAAATTTGAATACATATAATAAGGGTTCATTAGATCATTAGTTACTATTTTCTGCTTCAAAATCATTTATGAGCGATGTCATATGAAAACAAGACTTTGGCTTTTTTTTAAAAATTCTCTCGCTTTCTTTAAAATTCTTACTAGTTAAAATTTTTGTTGGACGATGTTGAATGTTATTATTTTTACTTTCTTTAAATTCTTGTTAGATTAGCCATATATTATTAAATCTTTTTTTTATAATTCTTAATATACAGAATTACTCATTATTAGATAAAATTATCATTAGGCAGGTTATTTATTATTAAGTCTTCACTTTCTATATTCCATTAAATGGAATCATGTTATTTTATTTTCATTTTTCATTGAACAGAAGTTTTTACATGAATTAAAGTTTCATTTTTTTAAAAAAAAATTTTTGGATAAGGTTATATATATAATTGGAATTTTGCTTGATTAGATTTAGTTCTGCTTTTTAAAAAAAATTCTTATTGGACAGAGCCTTCATAACATTAACATTAAAATTGTCCTTTTATTAATGTGAAGTGTGTCGCACAGGTTGTTACGTCAGACCCATACAATAACTATAACAAACAAGATTATTTACAGACAATTAATTCACAAACAAGTTGTTTCATAGATAGTTTAGTTTACTGATAGCTTATTTCACAGGCTAAGTGATCCTAGTCATTGTTGTTAAGGTTATATTTAGAATTTAGTGAAATTTGTAAAAAATTTGTTGGTGAAATGAGTTATTGGTGAAATATGCGGTCTACAAAATAAACTTTCTGTGAATTAATATTCTGTAAAATAACCTTGTCTGTAAATTAATTGTCTGTGAACTAAGTTGCCTGTGAAGTGATTTTCTGTGAAATAATATGGTTCTATTTTTAACGTCTTGGCATGATACTCCAGCTATTGTTTAATTCTGCTCGAAATATACAAAGAACCTGTTTTATTCATATAACGATGATAGCAATGATGACTTAGGGTGTTTTCAAGCAGCACGCTCGATGTGATTAGCTAATGATTGTAATAGTATTCAACCATTATTAATTAGACCATTGTTAAAACCCAATAGTATTGAGTAGTAAATAATTTAATTGAATTATTCTCTCTATGTAATCAAAAGACTTCCATATGATTAGCTAAATCAATTCAATTTTATATAATTTATACAGTTTAAAAGATTTTTTAAAAAAAATAAATACAAAGAATAAAAAAAATATATCTCAAGTTTTATTAGGGTTGTAGAACTTCACTATTAAAATAATCAAATCTTTTTTTTGTTTTAGAGAAGTTGGCATGGTAACGACTTCTGAAAAATTGATAGAATTGGGTTATTTTCATACAAACTTCTCTAAAATAAATAGTGATTTTGATTATTTTCGATTGTAGTCCTGCAGTCCTAATAAAACTTTCTATATACTTTTTTTTTGTCATTCGTTGTTTTTTAAACTGTATAAAAAATATAAAATTAAATTGATTTAAACAGTCAATTATATAAAAGTCTTTCTATGATCCTCTATAAGATTAATTTATAATCATGTCAATTGATTGCTATTGATGCTTGAATAAACATCTTTATTTTTTATTGTTAATGATATTATATATATTTTCACAAAACAAAAATGATGAAAAAAAAGAAAATGATGTATAAACAAAGAATAAAGTGTCTTTTACACAATTCAAAGTTCTTTTTCAGCTTACTATGCAATAAAAAAATGAAATATCATATTTCTTATTTGTCAAGCTTCGCAAACTTTCATATGCTAAATATCCAATGCAGCCTATTATGAATTCTAAAGCTACAAATAAACTTTCAGCCTTTTTTTATTTGCAGCAAAAGGTTTTTAGCATAAGCAATAAGGTAAGATAACAATTCATCAATTAATTAAAATTTTCAACCAATCAAACCGATTAGTGCAACTCTATGAAAAAAGGATATCTGAGCCTTCATCGTTTATTAATTTGCTTTCGATCAGTTAAACAACCTTTCATTAATTAAATTTTTATTGTCATCACATTTCTTATTCATTGGAATGATAAACACATTTGACTCGTTAAACAATTCTTTTACTAATTGAATTTACTTCAAGACGTTCCGACTGATTAACTAAGGCACTTAAGGACACCCTTACATATTCAAAGCAAGAAATATGTATTGAGCATATGTGAAGCCTTTGCAGTAGAAAGGGCAGAAACTCGAATATATCTCATCTTGAGATAATTGAGTTTAATCATTTGTTTTGATTTTTGGACTGATCTGGGTCAACCAAAATTTCATGATTTTGATTGGTTAAAGGTAACAGGTGATTACCGGGCAATCTCGTGATGTGCTTTGCTTTATACAGTCTTGTGCAACTTTTCTTTTACATTATCTCGATTTTTCATTATGCAAATCGACTTTCATTTATAATCGAATAATGTTAATCACATCGAAATTTATCCAAATTTAATAAAACTTAATTTTCATTTTTGCGGTAGTTTCCACCCTTTCTATTGCAAAGGCTCCATGTATTGAGCATATGTATTAAGCATATATATTGAGTATGAAGGATAGACTAACTGTCAGTATTTAAGGATAAAAGTTACACGCATCTTTAAAAATATCAATCATTAAGTTAATTTTAATATTATTTTTTTTATAAATTATTCTTTAACATTGTTAGAGAAAATTGTTTTCAGCTTAAAATTTTCATAATACCAAAATTCATTTTGTTTAATACTATTAATTAAAAAGAGCTTCAGTCTAAGTTTATAACCAAACAATGGGTTTCAGAATTAATGTATTTGAATATCAGGTTTCTGATTTTGAATTAAATCATTGATCCATCAATTTGATTCTATTTTTTTATATGATAATAGTTAAACCTTGCTGTCAATTCTGCTTAAACCCTAACATTTAAATACAACTCTAAAATTTAAATTATTTGTTTTTTTTAGTACTTCAATTAGTGATATGAGTTGGTAGCTACCGGTCAAGATCTACCACTAGTATCTACTGGTAGATACTGATAGATACTATTAGGCTAATAATATGCAGAGTAGATACCTTTAGCTAAAAATAAAGATCAATAATATCTTTTATTTACTTTATATATGAAGTTTTAAATCATATTATATTTGATATATTATGTTATTATATTGGTTTGATATTAATATACATATTATTTTATATTGTAAGCATTAATAATTATGATACTAAATTAGTTAGATACTTAATTGCATTAAAAAAAAAGTTTTTATCGCATTATTATAATATAAAGTTTTGAATTAACAAAGTTTTAAATTATTTTAGAGATATTATATTACATATTATACGTATTAGCCTTATATATATATAGATACCATTTTATACAGTAAGCTTTAATAATTATGATACTAATTTAGTTAGATACTATATTAAAAAAGAAAAAATTATCAACTAATTTACCACACTATTGCAAAGCAAAGTTTAATTACAATATCAAAGTTTATAAAGTTTTGAATTAACCAAGTTTTATATTATATTTAAAATAGTATGTTATTATATTGGTTTTGATATACTATTTCGTACAATATTAATAAGACTAGATATAGTAAGTATTGTGATCATTAGTTTCATAACAATAACGATTTATCAAAAGAAATTTAAGAGTTTATTTTAGTAAAATATAAAGTAAGTAATAATAAAGTATAAGTGTTATGCCAGATATATAATTGCAGAATTAAATAAATACTTACGCATTAAAGTTATATAAGTATAAGCATATCTTGTGCTAGGCAAAACTTTTATTGTATTATAATCAATTGAGCAAGATAGTAGTTACAGCCATAATTAGCTAACTTTACAATACCTAAAACTTTAGTATTTGGAACTTTGAATTTGAGACTTTTTAGTATTAAATAAAATAATATTGAAATATTAAGAAACAATAAAATAAATTATTATATATTTGTTTAATATTAATATATATGCTGTTTCATATGATAAAATTTAAAAATTATAATATCAATTTGATTATATTAAAAAACTATACTATTTTAAAGCTAAATTTAAATAACATTATAAAGTTTTAGAAATACTATAAAAGAAGCATTAATTGGATCAATCAATTTTTTTTAAATTTGAATTATTTAAACATCTCTTTTTAAAATAACTAATCCTGCTTGGAAAGAATTTATAAAATATCTACTAAATACACCAAAAGGAAATCTAGGAGCAGAATATATATATTGTAATCATAAACTATCAGGCCAAGTACAACGTCTTCAGGCGCATTTAAATTCTTGTCAAAAATATTAAAATTTTTTGACTTCAAATCAAAATGAGTCTATAACTTCATTTACTACCATTACTCAAGAAAAATCAAACTTGCTAATTGATTCTTATTGATTATGTCAATTAAGTCCTATTGAACAAAAAGCTATTGACAAAAAAATTGCATGCGCATTTTATGCAGGTGGTATTCCACATACCTTAATTGAAAATAATTTTATTATTGCAGCTTTAAAATCACTTTGACCTACTTATAATCCACCATCTTGTTGGTCACTTAGTAATAATTTGCTAAGAGATGAATATAAGGAAGTTAAAGAAAAAATTAAAAAAATTTTTTCAAAGGAAAAATTTATTTCCATTTCAACAAATGGATGGTCTAATCAGAACAATGAATCAATTATTAATTATATAACTTTAATAACAGAGTGACCAATTTTTTTTAAATTAATAGAAACAAAAACTCATTCTCATACAGGTGAATATATTGCAGAAGGAATTCGAAAAGTTATTTTAGAATTTAAGGAAAATTTTGTAGTTTCAGTTGTAACTGATAATGCCGCTAATATGCATGCAGCTTGAAATATTCTTCGTACAGATTTTCCTTCTATACTTTTTTATAGATGTGCCGCACATTTAACAAACTTAATTATTTCAGATATTTTTAAAAAATCCAATCCTATTGATGATAATTTACAATGGGCATGTAATATATTAGAAACAGCAAATAAAATCACTAATTATTTTAATTCTCATCAAGTAGTAAAAGTCTATTTTCATAAAACTCAAAAACAAGAAATAAATAAAACTATTGCATTAGTAAATTCTGTAAAAACAAGATAGAGATCACAATTAAAAGTACTTGAAAAGTTATTAGAATCAAAAAGCAGTATTCAGGTTATATATATAAATATAAAGAATATATTTAAATATCTTAATATTAAAATACTTATTATTTAAAGTGTATTAGGAAATAATTAGTTACCTAATCGAACTCAACAAGATCGTCAAATTAGAATTTTAATTGCTGATGAAGACAATTGGGATAATATTTCAATTTTAGCTGAAGTATTATGCCCTATTGTAAAATATAAATATAATTAATAATTTATTTTTTTTAAGATTTTTTCTAACTTTTATTTTATATATATACAGGTATTAATAAATTTGAAAATGATTCAGCTACTTTATCTCTTGTTTACAAAGAAATGATTGATTTAAAAAATTTAAAATGTGATATTAAAAGTCCTATTCAAGATTCTGTAATAACTATTATTACTGAACGATTTGATCATATGCAAAATTCTATAATGCAATTAGCATATCTTCTTGATGGCCGTTTTTATCCACATCAGCATTTTTGTCCTATAGCTTATACATTAACTCAACTTTTTCAAGAAGTTATGCCATATATTAGTAATTTTGTTTCTAAGTCTGAAAAAGAAATACATGCTGGATTATATAGAGAATATGGAGAACTTGTAACTCTTCTTGATACTAATATTATATTACAAGAAGCTGCAAAAGAATTGCATCCTCGTAAATGGTGGAAGGGTATATATTAAAATAAATTAATTTTATTAAAACAATTAAATTAAATAATATTTATTGTATAACATATGGATTTGAGTTTCAATTTCTTCAATTATTTGTGTTCGAATTTTTGTTATGCCAATATTTTCTGCAAGTTCTGAATGTAATTAGTCAGCATACTCTCATATATATACTAAGAAGTGAAATCGTTTAACAAATAAACGTCTTAAAGAGTTAGTATATATTTATTGAAATCTCCAGGTTATTTATAAAAATGAAAGTACTAATAATAACAAAGATAATACTGAAAATGAATCAATCTGGTTATCAGATGTTGAACAAGAAATAGATAGTGAAGCTAATTGGGAAGATTCTGATAAAGTTTTTTATGATAGTGAATAGAATAGATTTAACTATATTAAATATAATTATTATAGTTATATTTTGATTTTTAAATATGATTTTTTTATATTTTATATTATTTAGCAAACAAATTTGCTGTTATTTTAATTAAAAATAAAACTAAACTTTACTATACAATACAACTAAAGGTACTCTCTTGAATTTCACTAACAAATTTATAACTTTACAAATTTTAATGATTAATTAAAAGATTTGTATATATAACTAAATAATATGAATAAAAAGATATAATATATATAGTTATTTGAATATTTAAATCTTAGTATTACTAGCTAAATTAGCATTAATAAATAAGAAGTATGAAGTATTCACGAACTTAAACAGCTTGTTATATTTTGTAAATTCAACTTAGCAAAAATGTTCAAAAAAAAGTGCAAGTCAAAAAGCAAGTCAAAGTTAAATGAAAGCCAAAGTGAAAGTTATTGTGAAAAGCAAAATAAAAGTTAAAGCGAAAATTAAAACAATGAAAAGTCAAAGTGAAAGTTAGTCAAAATGAACATTAAGCAAGTCAAAGTGAGTGTCAAAACAAAAATCAAAGTGAGTGTCAAAACGAAAGTCAAAGGAAAGTCTAAGTCAAAATGAAAATCAAAGTAAAGATTAAAATGAAGTTAAAAGGAAGACCAACTGAATGTCAAAACAAAGATCAAAATAAAAATCAAAGTTCTGATATTTATTATTAAGTATAATAAATATAACCTTACATGGTAATTAGCTTTTGAAGTCATGTATGCTAGCAAAACATCTAGCTACTATTTTTTCTAAGTGACACTATGTAAGTCTTGTGGCTAATTACCTAACATAGCTTGAAAATCAGACAGACTCTTATTTGTAATAATTTTTGTTTTTGAATCGCTATATGTAATAATTTTATTTTGGGCTCTCATCCATTTCATTTTTGGGTCTTTATATGTAAATTTCTTTATATTAGTATATTATTAGTTCGATAGTTTAATAAAGTATAAAGTTTAAAATTCATACTATTATAATATTAAAATATCTAAATATAAAAGCTAGAAAAATTTAGTTTAGCCCAGTATTAAACATTAATTATATAAATATAAATCTACCAATAGTGGTAGCTACCAGTAGCTATCATCTAACAGTAGATACCGGTAGAATGCATAAATATTTGGGAAAACTCACATCACTAAGAATATGCAATCTTGTACGAGATTCAATTAAACACAAGAAAATTTTAACGAAGTGATACAAATTCACACTATGCTTTCTTTAGTATTTTATAATTAATTATCATTATTTCCAATAATGTAATGTGTTATCATACTAAAACATATTGATGGATTGATAAAAAAACATCTACCTGATCAGAGCCTCCATTTTACGTCAATAGTAAGAAAGATAGTGCAAGAAAAGTTGTTTGTGTTTTTGAGAATGATTATTAAAAAAAAGATAAATTTTCTTTATATTAAGGAATTTGTGTCCGAATGTGTTTTTTTTAGTTGGTGAGTAATTATTTTCCGAAAATATAAAAAAAGTAATTCATTGAACGTGTCTTCAACTTATAATGGCATTTTTTTGTTATTTTTTTTTGAGTTATATAGCGAATATATAAAAAAAAATTTATTCTAACTGGTAGTAGGTGCAAAAATTCTTGAATGTATTTAAACCCTTAACTTTTGCCTTTAATAATATTTTTCTCAAAATTTGATTCTATAATAAAACAAAAGTTAGTAAGCAATTCCAACTTTGACTTCTCTACTACTACTATTAAAATACACTTATCTGACTTGTTAATGTAAGCTGTGTATAACTTATATTATTATTTAAATTGATAATTGATATCTCTTTTATTTGATAGTAATAAAGCTATAATCAAATAAACAATTATAGAAAACATTAATTATAATAACAGCTACTTTGAACTGTATTCCAGTAATTCTGATAGTGGATCTAAAAATGAGATAGAAAATTTTCCTGTCCTTAATTTCGATAATGATACCTATTAAGGTGTTAAAAATAAAATATTGCAGCAAGATAGTAAGAACCAAAACGAAAACTATGATCTTAATAATGAAATGGAAACTATATTACTTGATAAGTTTGATGAAGGGATTGATAAAATATTACCAAATCAACTAGTAGAAAATAATAAATACACCCCTGCATTATTATAAATAATGACAATAGTGATAAAAAAATAAGGTGGTATAACAGAATTAATATTGGAGGCCCTAACTGACCACTTATTTAACTCAAAAGTACTTGAGAAGTCGATCGTGATACTGTTGAGCAATGAAATAGAAGATTAAATGAGCTTGGTATTTGTCATCAGCATTTTATTTTTGATCAAAATCAGCTACATTATAAAAATATTCAAACACTAGGAACCAGTCAAAGTCTTCTTCACCATACGCAGTGCTTGTTTTGCAATAAATATAAAGTTTTCTTTATACGTGGTCAGGGATGTTCTAAGCATTCATGGACAGTATGTGGGTGAAATATTAGAGTCACATGTTTAGGATTATGAACATGTGAAGCATTACAAGGCTGTCTTTTAATTTCCATTTCATCAACAAATAACACACGACCCTTATACATCTGTTCAGAGTGTTTTGAAGCTAATAGTAGTTATTTACATCAGAGATTAGATAAAGGGTTTACAGAGTTTAGTTGCAATAGTAAATATAATGATTTATCTGCAATTTT
>CAJVPZ010002288.1:0-12691 GCA_910592135.1 Racocetra fulgida | reverse complement strand
TGATAAAAATATTAATTATAATATAAATACAATAAAATTACTATATAAAATTAGTAAATTAAATAGTTTTTTAAAAGGGGTAACCTATACTATATTTGATTCTATATGATTTTAAAGTATCTTATTAAAATATATAAATTAAAAATAGTTTAATTCTAAACACTCATTATAAAACATTACAATATACTTATTTAAGTATTAAGCGGTTTTGATAAATTTCGCCAACAACCCATTTAGATATTTATTTTACTAACAACATATTTCACCGGCAGCCTATTTTACTAACTTCACTTCACTGACAGCATAATTCCCCGACTAGGCGGGTTCTGTTAGTAAACAAGCTATTAAAACAATGGCTGTCGGCGAAATAGCCGTCAAGAAAATAGTTGTTGGGGAATTATGCTGTCGGTGAAGTGAATAGGTTGTCGGTGAAATAGGTTATCAGTAAGATAAGATATCGGGGAAACAGAATGTTGGCCAGGGACAGTAAATACTTCCATTAAGAATAAAACAGAATAAAATGAATAAAATGATAAATTATAGCCAATCAAATCTCGCTATTAATCACGTATTAATCACGTAATAATCGGAAATTGAAAATGAAAATTAAATTAAAAGTTTTTTTTTGGTGATTTCGGAATAAAATAGAATAAAATGGAATAAATGGAATAATTGATAAAAAATTCGTCATTTAATAATGGAGGTATTTACTGTCCCTGATGTTGGCTAAGGGCTGTTGGTGAAATGGTTGCCGGTGAAATATGAGTCGAATAACTTGATTCCGTGTTATATTTACTTGTGCCAAATTAAACATACCGGTATTTAAAAAAATACAAAATCTATATTTTTATATAATTCTAATATAAATTACATTATTTTAATATATACACCTGTATTTAAAAAAAATATTAGAGTTAACTATAGCTTTTTTTAAGCAGCTTTCCAGGATAATTAACTACGTAATAATTGGGTTGAAATTGAAAATAACAAATTTGCTAAATGATTATCACGATTATTTTTTTTTTATCCAATCAGATCATTCTATAACCATAAGAGGGAAGAATTTGAAAATAACTTATTCTGATTATTTTAGTGTATATATAGTAAATAACGGTTTCAAAATTTTAATATAGAGAAATATTTAATCTATTATGTAAAAAATAAACACCAAATTTATATATCTAGATATATACTATGTATAAATTAATCATAAATACAAGCATTATTATTTAAATAATATCTCATTCACCATATCAAATCACAAGGTATTAATTAAAAATACCCTGGTGTACAAGCGGAAACCTCGTTTACACCCAACGGCTAAGATAATTTCATTACTAATACTGTGTCCAGAAATTGTAAAACTCAGTAATACCATAAATAAATACGTAGGTACGTACGTACGTACGTAAATGTTTTTTTATATAACCGATAAAACTTTGTGTTAAATAATAAATGCAAAATGTAATAAATAAGTAAAAAAAATGGTATTTAATAATTATAACAATACAAAAACATCAATATATTTTTGCATTTAAATAGAGAAATTTATTGTAAATCACATGACAATTTCAAATCGTCACCTTTTAAACCAATAAACATCTAAATAATAAGAATAATAATAATAATGACAACAATCTATAGATACTTTACAATATTGTAATATTAATTAATCTTCTATAAAAGTTAAATTATGACTATTTAGCCGGCGGCCACACTAGCCAACCAACTACGAACTTTAAAAACTTACGGTGTTTGTAATTTTACGATATTACATAAGAATTATATATCGCATAGTGGTTTTACAACATCAAAGTTATATAACCGTCAATGATCCTATAATGATACGTAGACCCTGCATACCGATACGGTTAAATTAAAATAACTTTCTGTAATGCGGGTATACGTAAATTAGTGACAAAATATACAATCACATGAATTAACAAAATACAATGCTTATCGGTTATCGTAATATCATTATTCTATCGGAAAATAAATTTTTTGCTGTAACTCGTTTATCCTCTACGCTATGATATCATACCAGCTCAGAATTAAACACTATAGCGATTAAGTTATATGATTTCGGTCATAGTGCTAGGATTAAAATTCTCTAGATGACGAATAGAACTTTTTAGCCAAAAATTCTCCTACTAAGCCCAATTAGCACACCCACACCAACTCTAAAAATAAAGCAAAAAAAAAAAAAAATAGACATACCACGAAAAAATTTAATAATGCAATAATAAATCCAAGTTTAAAGTATTTTTTTTCGCTATATTTGTTTGTAAAACCAGCATATATAATAGTATAGAATAGCATATATATATATATATATAAACACATAAAAGAATTTTTGTAAGATTGATGATAAAAATAATTACAAAAGGAAAAATTCCCAAGGGTTATTTTAAAAAATAAGAAATCAAAGGCTATTTATAACTAAAAAAAAGGGTTAAAGGTTATATAATATAAAAAAGATATACAAGAAAAAAAAAATGAGTTATGTATATGAGTGTATATAAAATTTAAAATTCAGGTATAAACTTCATGTATATAGTAATAAATTTGTGTAATATATTCCACATATTGTAATAATAATAGTAATAAGAATGATAATAGTAATAATAAATGTTGGTGCATATGATTCAAATATATAAAAGAGCAAAAACAAATAAACTACAATAAATGTGCGAAACATGCAATCCTTTATCTCAAATCGAGAATAAAAAAACCCACCACCAAAAAGCATATTTTTTCACCTTGGTTTAACAAGTCCAATTCAATCTAATGTCCAACTCTAATTTCGTTTTCATCGGTTAATAATAACTTTTCACCTGATAAAATAATAAAAACCTTCATTACACATCATCAATTAAATTTAATTCAATTAAACTTCAATTTTTAAGAGTCTTATTCGGACCATTTATATTTGAACTATCACTTCCACTTGTGGTAGTTTGCGATGTCGGGAGAGATGATTCCATTCCTGAGCCTCCTGAAGTATCCGAACCTGTAGTCGATGAAGAATGGCAAGAATCAGATGAAGATGATCGAGATACAGTGCCGTGGTCATAACTCTGCTGGTAATAATAGCCATGTTTATTAAGTTTGCCATGCTGATGATTAGCTTGATGCGCATGGTGATTATAATGCCCAGGATTGGTATTCGATTGAGGATGATTAACAATTACCCAACTGCCTCTTTTAGTAAATTTATGAAATATGTTTCCTATACCACTTGTGTGTCCATGACCATTAACCATTATAGGATTTGAAGATACCGACGTTTGTGCTGACGAAGATCCATTGTTCATTACTACATTAGAACTAGAACTCCTTGGTTCTGAATGAATACCACCACTACCACTACCACCACCACCATTATTATTATTATTATTACCATTAGAAAGACTGCTTCCACTCAATACTGTAGGAAATGATCCACGTCTAACCAGTCCAGGACCCATGTTATCAGGAGCGACAGTTGATACTGGCGAAGGCATACTGCTATGAATTCCACCTAAATTACGTGGTATTTGTGGCAAAACAACAGAAGCTCTTCGAGCATAATTCAAAGCAGCAGTAACAGTAGAATGAGCGGCGTTACTTATTACTGAAGGATTAAACGATATTCCCTGCATTGAAGGTAATGTAGTCACGGGAGTAGTTGGTAGAGACTGCGTTGATGATTGAGGAGGATATCCAGCGTAATGATAAGTAGACGGTGGATATTGTGATGTGTTTGCGGGTGAATCATGAGACATGCGTCTCATAAAATTTGAGATGTTCCGTGTAGGAGATGGATTTACCAAAGTTGGTTGTTGAGGAACGCCTCTATTACTATTATTCATTGGAGTCGTTAATTGTGCAGAATAATACGGAGAAACAGCGGCAGTCCGATAAGCGTGATCTTCAGGATTAATCGATTTCGGTGAGGAACGTCTTTGATATTGTAAATCGTCAGATAAATCACAACCCCTTGCACGACTCAGTAAAGAGCCGCTGCTATTCGCCCGTTTTATGGTCGACCCTTCTATACTCGCTGACCGATGGTGTGTATGATGAGGATATGGTTTATGTAAAAAATGATAATGTGGATGGATATTAAACATACTACTTGAAGCAAAAGGAGTGTGCATTGGTGAACCATTTATAGAATTTGGAATGGGAAGTGAACTACTTGAAGTAGATGGTGAAGAGCCACATAAAGATGGTGGAGGTGGTGTTTTTGATATATGCGTTGAATATGGTTGCGGAGATGAAGTTAAAGAGGATTGATATGGGATATTCAATGATTTTGTTGATGAGAAACTGTTATCTCGACGATGGCGACTAAAATAGTAACCATTATCAAATTGATCATCATCTTTCAATGGCTTTGAACCACCACTTCTTATATTTGTGTCATCGTTAGAATGTAAACGTCGTGTCCGTTTAGGTTGTGTGACGTTCTTTTCAAAGTTATGCCCCGAATCCCATCTAAGATTAACAGGACTATTTTGAAATCGCATACCATCATATATGCTCCCCCCTTGTTTCATTTCCTCTTCTAATATCCAATGTTTGAGTAATTGATCGCCGTATCGTTGTAATTCTTCCACACTTATTGCTAAACGAAAATCGTTCAATATGAGAAATTCCAACTCGAGTTGATTTAATTCCGATACTGGTAGTCCTCCCACCTATTAATGACGGGAAAATACAATAGACATCCAAAAAGGAATTCGAAGAAAAAAAAAAAGAAGCAAAATTATATTAATCCAATCATTTTATGTTATGAGTATTGAAATGAATAGCAAAAACGGTATAGAATTAGCACGATGATGTGATGAGAAGGTCACTGTATCATTTCATTTAAGTTATACGGGGGTCGATATAATCGAATCCACCGATTAACAACTGAATCGGAATGAATTCCCATGAAAATAAATGATATTTTGCCAGTGGATGCAGATCGGACATCCAGAATTAAAAGGTGCTCGACGTTAAATGATCCACATAGTTAAAGAATTTGGGAGATTTATAGATACATAAATTTCGTTAGACCCTGATAAGAAAAGAGCAAATGGGAGTTCTCCGCCATCATCGTACATCTACAAAAAGAAAAAAAAATGGTGCGGTGCATCTTGGAAACTTTGTAGAATCCGGATGTACCCTTACCATACCTTTGCATATCTTGAATTAGTGAAAAATACGTCAGAGAAAAATTTGGAGGACACCATTATACCGGCAATTATCAGACGATGAATGTTAAAAGAGTCGATAGAAAAGGTTTTCCCCGAAGTAGCGGATGCATTCTTTGACATCCGATCAAAATATACCAATAATGAAAGAAAACATTCATTCGTGGTAGGACAATATTTTAATATCCTTGAAAGATATGAATGAATATCTATTGAAGGAACTGAACGTGCGTGAAAACGCGTGAAGGATGAAGTGGATGTTTTTGTCACGGAAGAAGACGTTGATTCAGAATGGTTTATGTTATTATGAGTTGACTTTAAATGGTCGTTTGCGTTTGTAATCTTTTCCAGCAGTGAAGCGAGCATCTTAAGAGTTTCTGTAACAGGATAATTTGCCAAATCCAGTGTCTGCATCATTAATGCAAAATTTTATTTTATTCTTTTTTCTAAAAAGCGATATAAGCTGTCTTCGTGGCTATAGGTTGAACGCGGTATTAGTCTTGTGACGTTTACCAGAGATGCGCAAAACTATTCTAGTCAAAAAGAAAGAAGAGATACCATATAGTCAGGAAAGGTGAGAAGAAAGGCAAATCGAGTACTATAAACAGGAAAGTATTGTATTTGGAGTGATTTAAGTAGTACAGGGGGAATGGCCAATCCAACGACATCGCACTTATGCACAGTTGACACACACCTCATAAAGTTTTTTTTTTTTTATATAGTTCCTTTATTTATTTATATTTCATTTCTTTTTATTGAACCGCCACAAGTCATTATTTTTTTATATAGTACATGATGCTAAATGCTCATGATAGCTGCGATTGTGTAAATTTATAATGCCAGTTACACAGAATATTCCTTTACATTCCTCTTGAGTAATTAGATGATGAATTCCAAAGTCATTATAGCCGCAAAAGATTGCTTTGGTTCCGTTTGCAATGATCATATTAGGTATAAATTATGTATGTATTATAATGTATTAGAATTCATCGGCCATTCCAATATTACAAACACAATCATCTTATAAATCTTTGCGTTAGTGTGTCGTGTAAGCGTCGTGTTAATCCCCGCATATAATTAGTCACGATGTGTTTCAATTTCACTAGTCATCCAGATTTTGGTTATAATATCGGATATTCTTACGTAGAAGATATTCGTTATATTATGATCACGTTTCTTGATTTTTAGCAAAATGAAACATAATGATAATGGGTAAGACAATTCTTCCGGTTGCACGTTGTCTGCTTGCGCAATCAATTCACTCAAAAATTAAATAAATTTAATTCTGGTCAAGTGGTTACATTTATGTAGATTTAATTTCCGTTAATACACAATCCATGTGTAATATATATGTTATATATTTTTTAATTTTCTTTTTAAAACAAAAATTACCGGAAATCCCTACAGACATTCATTTGCGATATTCATAATAATATGAATTGTCATCTTGCTAGCAAGGTTAAAATATGCCATTTTTGTTTTGTAATTCTTCTATCATTTTGATTTGAATGATGCTGAGATAGCCACACAACATGTGGCCGCTCTAGTGGATTTACGTACAAAGCAAATCGATGTATATCGGTATATCGTGTATATCGGCATTGCTATTTAAAACTCTAAATTCTCTAAATTCAAAAACTTTTCAATACTCTTTATAGCCTCTCTTTATAATGAACATTGCACATTATTTAAATCTTATAATAAAATTTATAGTTAAAATAAGATTTATTTAGTTTATTTAGATCTAATTTGAAAGTTTAGTATTATGTATATATTTATTATTACGTATATGTATATAGATATTATATATAGTATACGTATATTTTGATAATAAGAATTTACTAAAAGGCTTAAATTTTAAGTTTTATAGCATTTTAGAAAATTTTAAATTAGTAAATAAAATATATAATTTTTAGCAATCCTGTAATATTTTATTGAGTTTTTAAAATTAGAATATATGCATATTGTAATCTTATAAAACTATTCTTAAAGTCTAGCTTTATTTAGTACTCAAGTGCAATCTGCCATATTATCATTTTTAAATATACAATAGGCTGTTTGATTTTTCAAAATCTATAACAAAAAAGGTTTATTTTCTTTGTAATAAGTAACTTTATTTTATATATTGTGTTTTTATTTATTTAGTTTTTTTTTTGTTTTTTTTTAATTTTTTCTAGCTTGTAATTTTTATTTTTTTGCAAATTTTTTTTATACAATTTATTTTAATTTTTTTAGTTTTTAATATTATAAATTAAGATTTTATTTTATTAACTATTGCTTTTATTTTATTTTTTTATTATTTTATATTATTTTTTATTAAGCTTATAATAGTTTTTTACTATTGTCTTGTATTAATTTTTAATTTTTTTTTATTTTTGTAATTTTAATTTTTTAAATTTTTTTTAATTTTTTATTATATTTTTATTTTGAAAATTTATAATTGTATATGGTATATAACATACCAATCAAAACAACTTTTATAAAATAAAAAATTAAATACTACTTTAGATTAGATTAAGAGTGCATTTAGGATTGGGGCAAGTTATGGTTTATATCAAAATTTCACAAAGAATTTTTTTGTTAGAACCTAAAAGGTGGTTTTATAAACAAAATTTTGAGATATAAGTAATATTTTAAAGACAACAATAATTTTATATTACATCTAATCATGCAATCTGATTGGTTCTTTATATTAACTGTGTATATATACACTATATACAAATAGAAATGTTCTTTTATTTTTTAGAAAATTATAAAGATTTTTTATGAAAAATATATTTTTTAGAATTCTTTAAAATCTATTTATATTAAAATAATATTAAATTAAAGTTAGAGATAAGTAAATTACATAGTAAATTTGCTTAAGAAAAACTTTTTATTAGAGTAAAAAGTAGGTTTTTTATGTATTTTTTTGAAAAATAAGTGATTTTTTCTTTGAACAAATATTTGTTTTGAATTTTTTTAATCATGTTATGTTGTACTAAATTGTGAATCACTATCGGCAGGAGATATATTTCTCTCTATAGAGATATATATCTTCTGTGAGAAATATCTAGAAGTATCCTTATTTTTTATATAGATTATTTTAAGATTAATCTTTAATATAAATAAGTAGTATAATAATAATTTTGGGTTAGAGTAATATTATTTAAAGTCTAATTATTTTTTATTAGAAATTTACTTTCTTTTTCTTTTTTAATATATATAAAATTAGATTTTTATATATAAATTTAATTTTTTTACCTTTCTTACTTTTGGTAATTTTTGTTATTTTCTTTAATATTATTATAAAAAATCTATATATAATATATTATATTATATATACAGTCATTCTTCTATATAGTCACCTTCTATATAATTACACTATATATAATTATGTTTATTTTTAGACTAAATTATGGTTAATTTATAAGAAAAAACCTTTATATCCTAACAATCACTTGTACCAAACTTACAGCTAACAAAAACAGAAACTTATTAGAGAAAAGTAGAAGAGACAACTACAAATAATAGTTTTTACAGAGGTCAAGGTTTTTGTTTCTATTCTTCCAAACTACTCTGTATATTTAGTATACAAGTTAAAAGTATTCTTGTACAAGATAACTAGTGAGAAGGTGGTGTTTTTGTACAGAAAATTTTAATAGAAGCTCTGCTTCTGCTAACAAAGTTAAAGATAGTTGGTCTAAAGAGAACAATAAGCAAGTTTTTAACATATTCTTTACCGAAGTTTAAGAATACTTGCAAACCAAAACCTTCTACCAAAGCCCTACTCTTTGTTCTTTATGAAATTTTAACAAAAAGTAGAAAAGTTAGTGTACCTCTATCGAAGAATTGACAACAACAATCACTATCGAAAAAAAAAAGTCATATACAGGAGTACATATCTACTTTTGGATTAATAATGTTTCATCAATTACCTCAAGAGATTACAGTGTTTACACTGAAATCTACAGAAGCTAAAAAGCGTAGATTGCTTAACTTTGCCCAAAAACAAGCTTTAGTATGAGAAGATATTGCAGAATATTACACTGAACCCAGTATTATAAATTCAAAAAATTTTTATTAGCGCAAACACAAAAAAAATGCACACAAAAAAGAAATCTATACGCGCTTTATATATACGGAAAGTGCTGTTATATGCGCAAATTTAAATCTATATGCGCTGCGCCTACTGCACGGATCCAATTTACATCACTAACTGAACTCAGTAGGATCACAAGAGAAATTTTGAACTTGGTTTTTACTTAAGGATAGATATTTTATATATTCTAATATAGACAATAAGTAACTAGCATAGAGTTTAGACTAGATTATTTAATAATCTATATAATTTTTATAATTTGGCACAGGTTTAATAGTGTTATCTTTGTTTTTTTTCTTTTATTTTGTTTTTCTTTTATATATTTTTTTGGTTTTATTTGTTTAGGTGGATCGAATTTGGATGCCAAGGTATCACCTCTTTTTTTCTTTTACTCTTTGTTTTATATTTGTATTTCGTAGAAAAGATGATACTAATATGGCATGTAGTACTGGCCAATGATTGAAGAATTCATGCCTCTAGAAAGTTAGAGGCCCAGAGAGAGGCAAACAGCCACTAGGTGATGTCACACCTGGGCTTTAAGCCAAGTGAGTTACTTGTTGCGATTAAAGGAGGATTAACTATAGTTAAAATTCTTGTAATTTTTGCTTAGTTACTATTTTAATAAAATAGTAGCAAGACAAATCATAATAATAAAAAAAACCTTTATACAAACACAACTTCTATTTTAAAAAAAAATTACTATATACTTAACTACTGTATATGATTTTATAAAAAAATAACTAAGGGTGTGACGATTTAGTGAAGTAGTGAAGTTGTTGCACCTCCAAGCAGTTGAGTATAAGTTTAATTTCCATGAAAGATGAAAATTAGATTTTAGAAAAATGGATTCGACAACTATCATTGTGGCCAAGAAAACTCGAAACTCTGTAACTGTGGTTATATCAAGATAAAAATTGGAAGATTCTGGGGCATTTGTATAATAAAGAAGTTATACAAAGGTATGCAAGCTGATTTAGTTGATGCAAAACCCAAGATAAGTCCTTTAGAATCGCAGAAAGCCACAGAGCCGATATGATGATGGATGCTCACTTAGGAAGTTCCAAATAGAGAGGTAGCACAGATCTTCGATGGTACTACATGCAGATTAATACTTGAAGAACTGGTTATAACTGAATGGAACCGAAGTGTTTAGTAAGGCACTCTACTAACCAGGCCACTGGAGGAGTAATTGGAGGAAAAAGATCTAATTGTGAGTACCAGGAGCAGGTCATAGCTCTTCTAGGCCATCTGGATTAGAAGTTTGGAGGTAGCTAGGATACAGGTAATAGTTTATAAGTGTACCGGGGTTTGGGTGAACTCTATAAGGGCAGCAGTAGATTGTGTAGCAGCAATCAGCCATAGTTAAGTTAAAACATTACAAAAAAACTGGTAAGAACAAAATAGCCAGAGAACACTTCCACTATAAAAACTGAGGCGCAAGTGGTGGGCTTTGGCCCATGCGTATCAACTGAAGCTTAGATCAGCCGAATTGTGAATACATAATGTTTTAGCAAGTAATGCACTTAAGAATGAATCGGTTAACCATACCGGTAGTTCTATAGGTGACTTGCGATGATCTTAGAACTTGAACTGACTTATATATCGCATGTTCTAGGTAAGATTAGATGGATTGGCATTTGTCAAGAGCCCTTAATAAGGGCACCATATGATTCTATAAATCTAATAAAAGTGAAAAGCCAAAGAAGCTAACTTTAAAAAAAAAAATAAATAAAATAAGAGAATAACTATATAATATTAATAGTTTTTTTTTTTTTATAATCTTTGTAATATCGCGTAAAGATAGATTTTATTAAATATTTTAGATAGTATATTTTTGGTTAATAAGAGTATATTTAGCTACATATATAACTTTGATCGTCTATTTAAATAGTCTGTCCAAAGGTTTTATACTATATACTATACCAATAACCCAACTAGGAGATTAGATCATACAAACTTAATAAATCGGTTCTTATAACATAAAATTTTTGAAAGTAACCTGGCAACCCGGCTTTTAATTTTATTTTCAAAAAATTTTATATATAAAGAACATATAAAATTTTTTAGAAAAACCTACCCGGATAGTAAATATACTTAAAATTTTTTTTAAAGTTTTGTAAAATTTGACCTGGCCGGATTATGAGAACTAATTTATTAAGTTTATACAGCCTTATCTATTTAAACTCTTTGATGTTTTTCATCCTATATTATCTTATTAATAGTTTAAGTTTTGTAATTCATTGATTAAGCTCTCAAATCTCACAGACAAGATCAAATAGTTTAAGTTAGACTAGAAGAAATTATTTAATTTGTTTCTATAACTTTAGAGGATTATAATTAAATACAGAGCTTTGTAGCTAAGTTCAAATGCAGATATAATATTATAATAGAAATTTCTAAAAAGATCTTAAATATAAAAAATATATACTATATATAACTGCAATATTACAAAAAACTATAGCTATAAAGATTGTACAGATAAGTTTTATAAAATGAAACAGCATTAATATTTTTTTATTTCTAGTTTAAGCAATACTAATATTTTTATATCTAACTTGTAAAGTACTTATTTAAAAGGATTATTACCAAATTATATAAATAAGTCTTTATTTAAACTAGTATAATAAAAATTTGTTTTGATTAGCCAAAAAAATGATCAACATTTTATAAATCATAAAATTTGATTGATTAAAACTAAAGATTAATCTTATGTTATCTTGCAATACCCCTTTATAGTTTTTTGTAAAACTAATTGACTGATTAATAATATCTAATATTTTATAACTTGTTCATGTGAAGTTAGAAATTTTTAATTGAAAAACTGTAGATTTTTTATTAGCTATTTCATTTTAAAATGTCAAAAATTTAATGTAATTTCTTTGTATTATATACTGGTATTGTCAGAATCACATCTAGTAAAAGTTGATAAAAAACTTAATCCTACTTGATTTCAAATATTTATATAAAAGCTATTTTTCTAAAAAACAATCTGGTGAAATTTTAAGTAACTTTAATTATTTAAAATTTTGACTTGTTTTAATTCGAATTAAATTTTCTATTATAAACCAATATAAAAGTTTGTATAACAGTATTTTTCAATAGAAAATAAACAACTAATAAAAACTAACTTCTATCATACTATTTAAACTAAAAATATAGATATTTGCTTAAAAGAATGATTGTTTAACCAAAATTAAAGTAATAAAAAAAGTAGTAAACATATAGATAAACTACAATAAAGAATTATTCTTAGGAGGCTTCTAGAAATTACATAATTTTTTGGTAGGTGGGTGGAGTTCCCAAAATATTAGGTATTAATTCTAGTCAAAATTTTATAATTCTGGCCCAAATTATAAAATAATTTTAGCCAAAATTATAAAATTATAAAATTATTAATAACTTTAGATTTATTAGGCCAATTAAGATG
>CAJVPZ010002287.1:0-12692 GCA_910592135.1 Racocetra fulgida | reverse complement strand
ATTATAGCTGTGATTAAATTACTACTGACAGAAGGCTTTACCATGAAATCTCGATGACTTTAAACCTAAAACTATAATCTTGTCGCAGGCAAAATTCTGACAACTTATTAAAAAAGGATCCTGTATACTATGAATCAAAAAAAACCCCCGAAACAAAAACGATAAATACAATAAAAATAAATGTTTAAATCTATTCTAGAATGCTAATAACTAATAAATAAAAAAAATTATACTATCAGACTGGTCTTTAATATATTTAATAATCGTTATATAGTTACAATACTGCTACTTCACTTTTAATTCCTTTAACTCTCCCCACGAAATCTATAAACATTATAATCCACAACTTCATATTATTAAACTATATTATAGACAAGTTTCTTTATTAGTTGGGATTACGAATAATAAGTTTTCACAAATAAAAGGAGTATAAATTGCTGAGTTTAATTGATTTATTGCACCTATAGGCTAAACACAAACGTTTAAACATACCTCTCATCTAACTTACGAATTACCTCGTGGATTACCGAATTACTTTTACAGCTTATAAAACGAGACATATACTTTTAGTCACAACTTTCTACAATTCGTTTTCATGGTGTACAAAGATTATCAGTGTAACATTCCGATCTTCTAGCCAATCAGAACGCAAGCCCGCTATGCTTATACATGAATAAGACTATCGACGCATATTTAACTCCATCATATATGGATAAATTGGCTATTCAAATAAAGTTTTTCTACGTGGTTGACTATGTTAGGGTCCTAATCGTGTTATCTACTTTTATGAAACATTTAATTAAGGCTTACTAATATGATTTTTTTTTGATAGGTTCGATTGGTTTATTCAAATAGATTGTTATTCTTATTGAATCAAAGTTTCAAAGTTACGTTGATGCATACGCCTTTATACGATTCATTTTTAGAGATGTTTGTTTTATTAATTTTTTTCATTAAGTCAAAATATATTTAACAATGAAATAACATCATGTAATATACGCAGAAATTCATCTTCTAAACAAAGTACTCCTAATCTGTGGATCTTTTTGAATTATTTTGTATAATAATTGTTGATGTTTCATTGAAGATAGAGACGGTCTTAATTTTATTTTTACTTGTGAAATATTACATTCTTAAAAAAGTTTTCTAAACTATATAAATGCAATTATAAATGATTAACTAATCAGAAAAGTTCACTGATCCCGGAACCCGGAAGTAACTACATATTGGTCCGTTAAATTTGTTGGTTACAAAAAAAATGCTAGTTTAAAAACACGTTTTATGTATAAAATACTAATAATAGTAACTAATAAAATTCACATGCAGATAAATAAAGTGGCGTACCATGAACAAAGCCTAATTTTTCCGACCATGCACGGATCAAATGGCCAAACGGTCAAATTATCGCTATTGTTATAGGTCAATTCCGCGAAATGAGTAAAAAAAAAATCCTTTCCATTATTAATATTCCTCTAGGCAAAAACAAAATGTTGTCCCAATCAATGAATTATTAAGGGTATTTAAATTACTAAAAAATTCTAAAAGTTGGGAATTTGGTAACAGGATTGAAGATCGACTAATTTAAATGCGTTTAGATGCTTTTTTTCAAAAATAGCTTTGTATATGAAGATATCATGTAGGTATCTTAGACGGAGAAATTTCTGATCCGTCCGTCCGATGACGACGACGACGACGCCACTTTTATAAAAATTTATGCATGAAATTAATTGAATGAGCTTCGTATGATAATTTTATGAGAACGGTGAACAAAGAAAAACATGAATGAAGAAATAATTTAGAAGAGATAAAAAAAGAGTACAAATATCAAACAAAATATATGCATTATCACAAATTGGCAAAGAAGGTTTTAATTATGTATACTTTAGAGTTAGAGTCAGTGATAAATGAAAATCAAAAATGCACGTTCAGATTAAAGAATCAATTATTAAAGTTTATAATTATCGATTATTCAGCTATTACTAGTATTTTCGCTATATAAAGCTCCTCATTATTCGAAACTCACACGGAGCACCTACGAAAATGTCGGATATAATAATTCAAGATGATCCCGAAGCTCTACTCGAAGAAATGAATAAAAACCCTCCCTGCGAACTTGAATTATCGTCAGAAGAGTTACTTACTCCGCGCAAACAACAAAAAAAAACACAAAAACCACCTCGTGCACAAAATATGTTCATTTTATATCGGAAACATTACGTTGCACGCGCGAGAAAGAATGATCCTCAAAGGATAGCAGGAATGAAAACGTATGAACTTTCAAAGGAAGCAAGTCAAAGCTGGAAGGCTGAGTCGAATGAAGTGATACGATATTTTACTATTTTGGCAGAAGTCGCAGTCAAGAGGCATAAAGAGATGTATCCAGAGTACGTCTATGAACCTGAAAAAAAAAAGGATAAACAAGTGGATTTTGAGGAAAATTTCTTATCCTCAGAAGATGAATTCTCTGAATATCTTAACTATGACCAATGCGATAATCTTGAATAAATAGTAATCGCAATTCTGACGTAATTATGGCAGTTTATCGTATTTTCGTGATTACTTGATTCCTTTGTTTTTTTTTCTTTTGTATTAACGAATTTAAAATTTATTCGAGTATAAATATTTCCTTCGTTTTGTGAAACTTTGTTTTTTGTTTTTTCGGCACTATTTTTTTTCATTCGTTCATTTCGTTCGTTCATTTACCTATTAATAATTATTAATAAAATAAGAATCGAGTGTTTGTTATTAATAACTAATAAAATCAACATTTCGAATTATAATGGTATGTTACGTAATAATGCTATAAAAAGTTTAGAAAGATTTTGGATAAAATAACAAAAAGGTTTATCGTTATGCTATCATGTAGATCTTGTGTAACATCAATATTGATAGGGTGATAAGCCGATAAAATTTATTTCGAACTTTAAACGAAAGATATAAGAGTAACTACCCATCCAAATTTCATAAAATTGGTTTATTTTAATTCTAGAGCGGTGGTTATTGAGATATCCTCGTTCAAAGTTCAAAAACATTTAGGCGATTATCAAAGATCGCGGCTAAGATTTTTTTCAAATTTTGAGTATAATATGGGGTTTTTGCCTTGAAAATCAAGTTATGGGACATAGTAAATCATATGTCATATATTTGATTTTCAAGGCAAAGACCCCATATCTCAATACTTACGCATATAAAATCGATAAACTTGTTTATTTTAATTCTATTAATTCATTGAAGTAAAATAAAAAAATATTCATCGATTTTAGGTAGGTAGTTATCGAGATGTTATCGCTCAAAGTTTGAAAAAGCTTAGTCGCGGTCGTTGATTGACGCCAAATTTTTTAAATTTTAAACGATGTCTCGGTAACTACCAATCCAAAATCGATGAAATTTTTTTTTTTTTTTTTTTTAATTCTACAAATCTATAGAATTAAAATAAAAGAATTTTCATCGATTTTGGATTGGGAGTTATTGAGATATCCTCGTTCAAAATTTTAAGAAAACTTAGACAATTATCAAAAAGACCGTGCTAAGTTTTTCCAAACTTTGGGCGATAATATCTCAGTAATTACCCACCAAGCTCGATGAAATTTTATTTTACTTTATTTCAATGAATTCATAGAATTAAAAAAAAACATCAAATTCATCGATTTTAGGTAGGTAGTTATCGTTATTATCGCTCAAAGTTTGAAAGAAACTTAACCGTGGTCTTTGTGCCTAAATTTTTTTGAATTTTGAACGAGGATATCTCGATAACTACCGACCTAAAATCGATGAATTTTTTTTTATTTTTAATTCTAGAGTTAAGGCTAGATAAAGATGTATTCATATGCAAGATTGAGTGTGAACATTTTTGCTAATACCATTGGGATGGTTTTCATAGTAAAAATTTTAAGATATTGGCAATTTTTATTTTTTTCATATACTGGAGCAACTTACCCACTGAGTACAATTAGAAAATCTCAATAAATATTGATATCTTCGTTTAAAGTTCGAAAAAAATACATATTAAGAATCTATTGCATTTGAATGTTTCGCGAATTAATGATCAGCCTTATCATTCTATCAATATTGATGTTACACAATATCTACATGATATGTAGCAGAAGTCGTCCGAGTGTTGAGGTGTTTGAAAAAATCCAAGGTCACGTGAACTTAATTTAGGCTATAATAAGAAATCATAATGACTTTTATAATTCCCAAACTGAGGTATAATTGTAGCCAATAAACGGCATCAGTGTATATGCAATATGTACGTACGTATGTAAAACAATTTTATTTAGTAAAATAGCATCCAATTTAGTTTACATTCATTTTATTGTTATTATTAATGAAAGCAATAATGTAAATAATGTATCTGATTCTGTGATATTAGGATAGGGTGAACCTGGGTTGATTTTTATTATCAATGGATACGAAAAGGGTGAAATTCGCGTTTTTTAGGTTACCTTTTTGATCAATAACATAACCACCTCTGACGCGGGTTTCACCCTGTCGTGTGATATTCACATCTAATGAATAATTTGAGAGATCGCCTATTATTTGAATAGATTTTCCCCATGTTAACATATTAAAATGTATGATTGTTTATTATGAAATCTAACATAATAAAATTAAATAGTTTAAACATTATGAGATGTATGAGAATCAGTTTGATAAGTCTAGCAATTTGACAATTCGGAAATGGGAGCTATTTTTTATACCCCCACATTTATTATTTATACCCTCCAACAGAACAAAAACTTTGAGCGAAAATATTTCGACAAACAACTAATCAAATTTGATGAAAGTTTTTTTTATTTCGGTTCAGTGAGTCTAGAGGATTCAAACAAGACAAACAAAAAAAAATTCCATCGATTTTGATTAAGCGGTTGTCAAGATATCTTTGCTCAATATCTGTCAAAATAACTATGTTAAATTTCTTTAAAACTATATCTCCCAACCAAATTTGATAAAGTTTTTTATTCGAATTCAAATGGTTGCTAAGATATATTCGCTCAAAGTTTTGAAAGTTCAAAGTGTCTATCAAAATAAAAAAGTTGCTCCAAATTTTTTAAAACATTAAAAGGAAGATATCCCGACAATCACCTGATAAAGTTCGATGAAAATTTTTTTATTTGAATTCTGAGTCTAGAGGATTCAAATAAAAAAATTTTCATCGAATTTAATCAAATGTTTTCGAGATATGTTCGCTCGAAGTTTTAAAAAAATTTAGCTCTTCTTTATTTTAATATGCGTTTTGAATTTTTTCAAACCTTTGAACGAAGATATCTTGACAACCACCTGATCAAATTCAATGAAATTCTTTTATTTTAATTATATAAGCCTAGAGGATTTGAATAAAAAAAAATTTTCATTGAATTTGGTCAGATGGCTGTCAAGATGTCTTCGCTCAAAGCTTTAAAGAATTTTATTTTGATAGGCGTTTTGAGTTTTTTTTTTTTTTAAAAAAAAAACTTTGAGCAAAGATATCTCGGCAAACACTTGATCAAATTCGATGAAACTTTTTTTTATTTGAATCCTCTAGACTATAGAATCAAAATGAAAAAAATTTCATCAAATTTGATCAGGTGGTTGTCGAGATACTTCGCTCAAAATTTTGTCTTGTTAGGGGGTTTGAATAATACATATGAGGGTATAAAAAATAGCCCCCTTCGGGAATTCGGGAAATTATTTTTTCGGTGATATTTAGTCCATTGTGAATTTTTTTGGTTTGTGTTACAAACTCTTAATAATAAAAATGCATGCATATCAGCATCAGATCATAGCCATATGAACTTTTAAGTAATGTATCACACATCCAGCGAGTAATTCAAACCATAAAGGGAAACAGCCAATCAGGGAGTTCAATTTTTGATGATCATCCAAACTGGTGCGAAAGAAAAAAAAATACTCAAAAATTAATATTTAAACTGACCTTTATACATCAATTAAAGATGTCGGGAACAAACTTTTACATACAAGTGGTGACAATTTATTCTTATATCCCTTTAATTTCTATCTTCACGTACTTTGGTTTATTTTCACACTATTTCCTTTTTTGAATTTATTTTAATTGCAAAAATAAGTAAATTCAATATGCCACACTGCATGATGTGCTACATAAAAACAAGAACTCTGTTCATTCCTCATTTCTTTTAAATATAGTACTTTTATTAAATATTCGTTTGACCATACTTGAAACTTTATATGAGAATACACAACATCTCGGTGCATTACAATTGTAACCCGAAAATTTTCAGGAATAACAAAAATCTAATAATATCTATGTAACTTTCGCTTTTTATTGTTTTCGAAATGGTTAAGCGTACAAAATATCGTGTCTATGGAAAAGTTAGTCCGTGTGAATTCAGCATTTAATATATTTGACTGACGTTTAAGTTTATCCGCAGAGAATTTGTCGGTATTCGTGCTCCGTATTTAAAAAGAATAGCTAAAAGTAGATATATGATTATACAGTGTGTTTATAGTTTTAAGTCTTTTGACTACCTTATTTTGTTTTATCAATCTGACGTTACACTTTTCTTTGCTTTACCTTAGTTACTGTAAATCGCGCAATATTACAAATTCCTTGGATTCTTCGATATTACGAATCCTTGATTTTTTTTTGTTAATTAAAATGCACAAATTTATTTTTGTTATTTGCATGAATTTATGTGTTATGTTTCAAATTAATTGTTTTTTAATGACCAGTTATGTAAATTTTTAGAATGACGAAAGATTGGTTCATCTGAGGAAATAAAAATTTAGTCAACTATTAATGACCCTATATAGTTATGAATGCGAACAGTTTCGACAGTAAATTGCAGAATAATGTTATTAAAACGTGTATTGTATGTTGACTTTGAGATGATGTATTGATAACAGATTTTTGCGCGTCTTCTTGATCTTAAAAATCGTCAAGACTTCTTAACCTTAAATCACTAGGACTTTGGATCATTTTTTAATTAAAATGTATATTTTTTAACAACTTTAAAATAATTAGAAATAAATCCATTTGATTAATTATGTACGTTATTATTAGAAATAATTAAACATGCACAAAATATTGTGTTCATTCCTTTCTGGCATATATTCGCGAATAAAAAAATTTTTTTCATCAAAGCAGCTATTATGACTTGAAGAAAGTTTCTTTCGGATGTTTAAATATAATATGTTCCGTTCATCTTACCTAAATCATAAAATTAACGCCAATTACCTCATACATAGACAGCAACTGTTACACAGTTTTAAAAATAAAGACAGCTTTGCGGAATTTTAACTGGCTTGCTGCAATCTTAATAAGATTTATCATAAATGGAAATGATAACCATAATACGTAACCGAATTTTGTTAAGTGATCTTCATACGTAGTGGCTGAAACACTCATTGTGGCTAATGATCTCGTGATACACGCGAACGCGAACCGAGATGTTTTCCATTAGAAAATTCCATTTGTCATCATATCATATGTACTTATTTTTTTATTAAAATTTTTTTTTTCAAACTTAACAAAACTTAAAAAATTTTAACATAGCATATATCTTGAATTTTTGTTAGATCTTACGACTTAAAAAAAGCATGCTTTTACAATTTATACATACTATAGCTAGCTATTGTAATAAAAATGTTGCAACGTAAATAAAAATAAAAACCACAAGAAAATGAAAGCTTTCATTGAAACAATTTATGTTCGAGTATATATATTTATATATAAATAATAAAATGATGAATGTTCTTGATATATAGTATGAAAAATGTTCGTTATATATTGTATGAAAAATGTTCGTTATATATTGTATGAAAAATATTTTGTAACATATCGAATTCAACCGATGACTTTATAGTGGAGACGAATGGGTAATGGGTAACTATTTTTTATCATTATAGTAGGCCTGGATGTCGAAATATTTCTCAAGTTCAATGATGTCAACATCGGAAGCAATACTGCCATTGATATCAAAGGTTGATACGTTCTCAACCACTGTAGTATCTTCAAATACTTCGGAATTTATCGGAATTGACTCATTTTCGTCTTTATTATCATTATCCTTTGGTTTACATTTTGGCTGATATTTGTAATTAGGAAACATTTTTTTATGACGTTTATCAGCCTCTTTTGCCAAAACTTTAAAAAAGTTTTTCACAATTAGAGGTTGTTGACTCCATTCGAGTTTTGCATTCTCTGAAATCGTTTTTACACTTAATTTTTTTGATTTATTACGATTTGAAAGACGAATTCTCTCATTATAGTCTTTACGAAAAAGAAGGAATGAGTTTTGGGGTCTTGGCAAATGGGTTAGACTTCTGCGGCTTGGGGCCAATAAGATATCCAATGGTAACACAAGACGATAGGGAGGATTCGCTACTTGTTGTGCGAAAAGAGAGTCATGATCATGCTGTAACGTTGGCGAAGATAAGAATGTTAGGGTATCGTGAATAAAGTGAAATTGCATTATGAATAAGGATTGATAAATTCGAAAGATTAAAGATAGTAACGAGATATCTATTGATCGGACTATTGACCGAGATATTTCAAAACTTTGCAAGTAAAAAATACAGATATCAGATATATTTTATTGCGATGTTTTGATGTTTGCTCGCTCTCGATCGATGGTAAACTCTCATTTTTATCTCCTTTTATATAAAAATTTCTTTAACAACGCGTGCACAATATGTGGCTAGTGGAGATCGTCATATGTTAACGGTACAACAGTCTATGTTACACTATCCACACTATCCCCGGAAATAAAACTTATAAAACAGCCATTTATTTCATTAATGTTAGTCAATCATTACCTCATGCGTATGAACTTTCTAAATTTGTCATTCAGCAAGTCAAAATAAGAGTGAATAAGTGCGATTAAGTGTGAATAAGTGTGAATACGTATTCGGTTCTTAATAACACTAATTGTAACCTATATATTTTTTTCTCTTTAAAATGGAAGTAATTTCCCGCTTATCTAACCGTGCATACAGTAAAAATGGGGTTGATAAACAAATTTAAATAAAATTTAACAAAAACTTTATATGTATTAATTTTTAAAAAAACTTCTGGGGTAACAAGTTAATAAAATTCCGCTATCACTTTTGCATAATCCTGAACGTTTATGAATATCATATAATATTGCTAATATTCTTAAATTCTTGATAGTACATATTATGAATTGCAGAAATAAAAATGGTATTAACATTTGATGTTTACTATTACTAATAAAGAAATACACTTGTCGCTACTTAAAACAGAATAAATTTGAAACATCCATTCAATTCTGAGCACTAGAATATCATCGGCCGTGGTCGTTTGACTTTTACGTGTTTTTCCAAAATCCAATACTTTATGTATATGTACATGCATAAAATCGAATTATGGAATAATTTTGATCAACTGTTTCATAAAATAAAGAGTTGCATCACAGATTGTCAAATGTAAAACAGATCAGTTGTCATACATCAGAACATCCGAATAGAAAACACTTACCGATCTAAAAAAAATAACTTTGTAGCAAAGAATTCAATACAACTCACATGCTATAAACACTTAATTTGTATATATATATACTGGATTTACACTACGTGAATAACTTTAAACATTAATTTAGTACACCAACCATGTATTTTACCGCTAACTTTGAACTCGGACATTTGTTTTATTAATAGCATATATTGTCAATTTTTTCCCTTTTAGGATGAGGCAATTGATATTTATCTCAATTTTATCACTTATTATTTCAGTTATTACGTACGTAGGAATCCTTCGGCTTTTTTGAAACGGCCACAATAAAGCAAATTATTTAATCAGAATTACGGAAGCAGTTAACAGTTCTCCGAATCATGAACTTACTTATAATTCCATATGCTTGATTTTTTATTCTACTTTTGAACACAATACTATACATAAGTATGGTATTACATACTTACGCGGAACTTTCTTGGCCGGAATAGGACGCCAAATAAATTAAAGAGCGTTCGTACTATGCACTACGTTGATGCCATATTGGAAATTCGGATACAAGATTTGTAATTGAAACTGTACGTGTGAAAATTTTGTCAATAAGCTATCAAAGTAATTAATCTTCCTACTGTATCTTATACTGTATCTGTTCGACTACTAATTAATTATTTACATTTTTATATGACAAGTGTTGCTTCCGGAAATGAGAATGCGAATGCAAACTAAATATATATGACAAGCAAGATTCATAAAATTACTTTACGATAAAATAAAATTATCATAAATGTTGATGGGGCATCTTATAAAGAGATACATGATAAGATGCATTCCATTACTAACACAAGATAAAGAGAACAAATACTAACACAAGATAAGATAAGATATTCCATTACTAACACAAGATAAAGAGAACAAATACTAACACAAGATAAAGAAAACAAGTGTCATGCAAGATGAAAATTTTGAATAGTAAATTTGTGTAAGGGCTCTGGTTCCTATCGTTATAAAAATTTCCCAATTTTTACTGGCCTTTGCATATGTATAATATTTTATCTAACATAGAAACCATGAATTTTTTCAATGACTTTGTAGTCCTTCAAAGCATTAAATTTAACTATTTTAGATTAATTGGCCTTCCAATATATTATAAATTTTTGAAAAAAGTAAAACAAGAAATTGTAATGTTGTCATTCCGTTCTTCGGTAAAATATTTCCAATGACAAAAGTCCAATTAAATGATTGATTTAATTAAGCGGTGTAGTTTAAAATGTATATAAGCATACATATGCGATTTAGATTAGACTATTCTATATATAGCAACGCGATATTGATTTTATTGGTACGTAGCAACTGTGTTTCTTAATCAAAAAATAATAATTTTAAGCTATACAAAAAGATTTTGTAGTAACTTAAACTAAAGAAATTATTTATTAAAATAATCTAGCTTTAATCAATAAATTAATAAAATTCAAATTGTTGATTTTTTTATATACTGTAGTATTTTAATTTTTTAAAAAAAGCTTTTAAACAAATAAACAATTAAAGCAATTTTATAATTAAATAAACAATTTGGCTACTTTAAATCTATATAATATTAGATTTATTTTTTATAAACTAATATAGACAAATTGGTTTATATTTTGATTATAAAAATGTATACTAATATTTTATATACTATATATCTATAAGTACTAACTAATTACATGATTTAATTTTTTTTGTTAAAGATGAGGTTATGCCTCTGGTTTTTATTATTAACACTTATTTATCACAACCATATTGCTAGTATTATATATTAATTAATGTGATATAAAATGAACTACAGAAGCTTAGACAATTATCTATAACCTATATCTACTAGTGTTTTCTATATCCTGCATATAATTAACCTAAATTTTGTTTTCAACTAGCTATTTTTAGTAATTATTATATTAAGAGTATGGCAGCTTAGAGTAGTAGTTAAGTTGTCACCTCCAAGCAGCAGGTCTAGAGTTTAATTCCTACTGGAAACATTTTAAAAAAAATAAACCTGTATACCAGTAACAATTATTTAACGATCAGTTGGATATATCACCTGTAATTTTGGTACTACCATCTTGAAATGAAAGCTTTTGGGTAATTTAAATCTAAGGAACCAGAATAATTGAAATCCATTTAGCAAAATCCAAGTAAGGAGATAGTAAAAATCTTTAATGATATTGCAGAAAAGCTAGAAACTGGTGATTAAAGAACTAGACAAAAACTCTGAAACAAGAAGAGTCCACCAACCTGGCTGCTGGAGTCACATCAGAGAAAAAGGTCCTATGTTATGAAATTAGAAACCAAGAGAAGTAAAACCAGAAGGCACTTAAAGCCTAGATACAACAATCTATCCAGGCTAACTGGTTTGGTAGTTTAGAAGAGTTTGATATAAGAACTGGTTTGATGTGGGTATCAGAATTAGAATGAACCTTGTAAGGGCACCAAATACTGAAATTGTGTAGTTTAATGGTTATCACTGACTACTAGTAGTGATTTTAACTGCTGTAAAAGGTATTCATAGTCTAATCTGGAAATGTGTGAGATATAGAATGATTAGGAGATATATACTACACCTTTTTTAAAGCAACCTGGTAGTATAAGAACTCTACTAAATTATCTATAGAATTAAGACACAAGTAATATAGCAGATGTTAATCTAGATGGTCTTCAATAAAAAGCAGTATGAGATTATGTGCTAGTATGATTGTGGTAGATAGTACAGGACAGAGGATATCAAAGAGTTTAAATAGGTAATCACCTAGTTGAGTTACAGATATAGCATATCTCTTAAACTGTTCAGTGGCCAAATATACTTGCTAGAATATATTTTTTTATGTTTTTTATAATTGCTTAAAATTTTATTAAGAATAAGTACTCCTATTTTTAAGCTAAAATAAAATTTTGCGATATTTTTAATTAATTATCTGTAAAATTTTTAGTTTAATTTTAAAATTAATAAAAATATTTAATTTGAAATTTGGCCAATTTTAAAATTTTATTTTATTTTTTTTTTTGATGTTAAGGGGTCATCTATAATTTACGTAAATATATAATACGTAAGTAGTCAAATACTAGACCATATATAGCAGTCACACGATTTGTGATGCAGATCAGGAGGGTAAATTTTTTACTATGTAATTTGAGTGATCAATATTCATATGATTAGCTTATTTTACATAGTAAATTACAACGATAGGCTCTTTTCAAATACTATTTTCAGGGGTTTCCTAAAAGGAAATTA
>CAJVPZ010002286.1:0-12695 GCA_910592135.1 Racocetra fulgida | reverse complement strand
AAATAAAATTATTCAATTTAATATTTTTGTCTGGTTTTTCCCACCCTTAACAAGTAGACAACTAACCTTTATTAATTTTTTATAAGTATAATATCTAACCACTTTTACAAACAAAAAAAAGACATAAAGAAGTCAATATTATACATCCAACCTATCAACTTAGTGGTATACTACTTTTACGGCGAAAAAAAACTTAGGTGTTATTTTACTGTAGTTGTACATTTTTTTTAAAAAAAAACTTTATCAGAAGTTCTGTAATGTATATATGTATGCAAGAATGATGATTAATTTACATTTTATATGTTATTATATGATACAATAAGTGCATATCTGATCCTTGCTATAAACAATTAAAAGTAATACATCATGTATTTTGTGATACTTGTTCAATTATCTTTACATTGGCAATAACAACAGTAATTAAATTTATAATATTAAAAAAAGATGACATTGACGAATAAAATAAAAAAAAAGCTAACAGATATATTTGAAATTGCAAGAGAAAATGTGATCTAATCAAATTTTATTTTTTGCTCTATTATTTATAATCGCCACTGTATATTAAAACAGCTGGTAGCAGAATCATGAGATAGTTAATAATAAATATTCAAATTAATTCTGATATAAATGGTCTTATAGATACATAGTCTAGAGATCTCTTGTGATCCCAGAAGCTTTATAAAGTGGTTGTTTGCCAAATCAGAAAGCAAATGATGATTAACGTAATTTTAGCCCTATAGATTAGTATAGAATAGTGATAGACTGAAATGGAAGTATCAAAAATGTTTTAATTGTACAAAAAAGGATATGATCTATATCATCCAAATTTAATAATATCCGAGACTGTATTATAGCAGAGTTAAGAATAGCTAATAGTAAAAGTTTACAATAAAAAGTGTTATTTGTATATCAAATTTGTTCTACAAATAGTAGACATAATTTGCTTTAAACCATCAAAAAATAAAACCAATTTCATCTAAAACAATTATTATATTTTTATTTTTTTAAAAGTGATTAAAAATTGTAGTTTTTAATAACTATAGGTATTGTAGCAGAATGATATACATCAAGACGACTTATTGTTATTTTTTAATTAGTATTAGGATTAGATTTATTTTTTGGTTAGATTTATTTTTTTATTCACTTCTTTTTTTTTTACTGATTTTTGTTTTTGTGTTTTTTTAGTTTACAATTAGCTTGTTTCAAAGCAGCAGCTTCTTTTTTTCTTTTTACGTCTTCAGCCTTTTTATTTGCTAACTCTTCTATTTCACTTATTTCTTTCTAAAATTTATTGCTAGTTAGAAGCTATGCAAATAGCAGTGTTTTTCTTTTTTTGATTGTTTATTAGCATTTTTTTCTTTAGACTAAAAAATTAGATATTTAAGCACTAGCTTTAAAGAAGAGGTACCAGGATTTTTGAAGGTCTCTAACTCCTCCTTTAACATATTATTTTCTTCTTTAAGAGTCTCAATCTTAAATCTTAATAGTTCTAATAGTTCTACTTCATAGGAAGGTTTGGGTTGGGTTAGTTGGCTGAAGATTAATATTAACTTGGATAAAATATTGATTAACTTGTACAAGTGCTTGTTCAGAGATTTGGGTAAGCTATTGGGATATAGGTAGAATAAGTAAAATTATTATATATTCTTACTTAATAATACTTAATATTATTTGCAATAAGTAATAATAAGTAATTTTTTAATCATTCTATTTTAGCAATAATTTTTTGCTCAATCTTAGTTTTGGTCACTTACTTTCTATGACTTTATATATATAAGTAAATGGGTTGGTTATAGCAAAAAAATATCAAGATGACTTGAACAACAATCACTTTCAACCTCTTTATCATAGTCTGATAATTCATTGGTATACAAACAATTTTAATATATTAACTTTATTAACATTAATATAATTAAGCATTTACTTCGATTACGTTTGGAAATGATGTTATCTTAATATTTTTTTTGCTATAACTAACTTATCTATATATATTTTTTTTTATTTAGACAAACTTAACTTATCTATATAATAAATGTTGCGGCTGAAGCTGGAAACGGCTGAAGCTGTAAATTTTAAATATTTTAATATGAAATTTTCAAATTTTTTTGGGGTGTATTTTTTTAGCTTTTTTTTAATGGTTAGATTAGGATTTAGGGTTAGTTTTGATAATGAAAGAGTATAAGTGGATTTTGGCAGGGTTTATATTTTTAAATCAGAGTCTCTGATTTCCTGCTTCAGCCGTTTCCAGCATCAGCTGCGACAATAAATAATAGAATATAATAATTATATAATATTACTTATTTTTTTAAAAAAAATTTTATTTAAGTATATTGGGTGGGAGCTTATAATAGAACCCCAATTATATTAGAGAGTACAACTAGCCACATATGCAACTTTTAGTCATCTATTTAAGTAGTTCGCATATAGATAACTGTACACTATAGGTTCTATACTAGCTGAAATATCTGTAATCCAACTAGAAGATTATCTATTTAAATTCTCTGTAACATACATATTCCTTTTGTGTAACTGAAACATCTCTGTTATATTTGTCAGTCAAGAATTTCAGATGCTTATCATAGCTTTAAGATTAATTTATTCTCGAAGCATTGTTGCTAGAGCTTTCCATACCTACAATCTAATTAACTTAGACTTTTAGTAACTTATGCCAAGTCAGAGAATGAGTACTTGCGAGCTGAAGCCACTACTATTACCTACTTCTGCCTTTGTAAGTTCACCCAAACCTCAGCATCTACTTTACAGACTATTTATTATTTCTTCAGTTCTCCAAACTTTCAATCCAGATAGCCTAGAAGAGCAGACCTCTTTCTTGGAATATACTGGCAACCTGGTTGGTATAGTGCTTTGCAAACACCTTAGTTCTGTTCGGCTCTCAGTTCTTCAGTTAATAATCCTTTATATAGTACCATCAAAAGTCTGTGCTACTTCTCTACTTGGAACTTGTCAAATAAGATTTTATGTGCCCCAGCCCTTAAATTTATATAAATGTTTTACTCAAATTTTATATAACTTATGCATTACACTATAGTTTTATGTTCTTTCAGTACAAGCTAGTATAACTAAAGCTACAGATCTGATAATCTATCAGATTATATACAGTTGCTATAACACATTCTGTAAAATTCAAATTTCGTCACCAATAGGATTTGAACTCTTGTTTTGCTACTTGGAGGTGTGACAACTTACCAACTTCACTAAATCGTCACATCTATCTTAATATTACTTAATATAATATTAAGTAGAAAATAAGTTATAGATTATTATTACTTACAGAATTACTTTGTACTTCTATAGATGTTAGTACATCTAATTTTTTAGTAGTTAATAAAGAATCAAGGAGGCTATTACTAATAGCATTGGGATTGAAGGGCCAGATTTCAGTAGCTTTAAATATGATAGTAATTTTTGCTGATGTATAGATAGAAATGAATGCAAACTCAAATATTTTTACAAATAAGTATTTAGTTACTAACTCTATATAGTTAATATAAAGCATATTACAGCTTTTATTATATTCTTTCTTAAGTTTAGCAAAAAAAATTTCTGATGGTTGAAGTATATGTGTAGTATAGGGTAGAAGCGTATGAAGTAAAATTTCATTTGCTCAACAACAACTAATACTTTGATAATTAATATAACTTTTATATTTATTGAGCATTAGGAGAACTAGACGAGAAAGCAGAATTAATTTAGTAAAGTGTTCAAGATACATTTAAAAAAAATTCTTCTTAATGTATCTGATATCTGTAAACCCTATAATGCTGCCAGCTAGTGCTTCATCTAATAAACCTGAAATAATACAAATGCTTTTATAAATAATTAACAGAGAAATATAAGTACTAACAGCTAAAATTGTTAATACAACTAAGATATGGTTATATATGTTGTACCTGGATTTGGAATTCACCTGATTTGGAATCCGGCTGCCCCGATTCAGAATCAGGACGGCCGGATTTAGAATTCTTATACGGGGTATCCGGCTCACTATACTAATATTCTAACCCTAATCCTAACCTTACTAATTATTGAACCGGGTACCCCGTATAAGAATTCTAAATTTGTTTACCCCGATTCTGAATTGGGACAGCCAGATTCTGAATTGGGCGGATTCCAATCTGGAGTACGACATATACATTGTCACAAGAAACCTTATAAACTTTGCAAGAAACCTTTTTTGCAAGAATCTTTTGAACCTTAGAAGTAATAACAAAGCTTGTTTCATTCATATTTCAGATGTGTTCTGAGGTAAAAAAATGATCTTAAATTATATAATTAAGCTTATCAAAGTGATCTTTAATAATAGTTGTATTGGCTCTTTGTATTCACACTTCTGATAAAGCCTGAGGTATACAAAAAGATAATTTAGAATATTCTTTCATAAAATGTGCTCATCAAGCTTAACCAGGTCCTTTGTTACCAAAAGAATGATTACAGTGATTACTGTATACAATTCTATTACACAGTAATTTACATCTGCTCAAAACCCAACCTTTGTATATTTATATAGTAACCCACTGTTATAGAACAGTTTTATTTTATTAGTTTATTATTTTATCTTAGTATTATTTTATTATTTCAATATTTGTATTTTATTAGTTATTAGTTATTATTATATTTATCTTAGAGAAGAATTTAAAAGACATGTATAATGATTAGCCTTAATGCTTAATGCTTAGTGATTAACAATTAGCGATTATGCTTAGTGATTAGCAATTATATTTAGCGATTAGCAATTACGCTTAGCAATTAGCAATTACACTTAGCAATTAGCAATTAGCAATTAACGCTTAACACTTAATAATTAGTGATTATAATTAGCGCTTAGCACTAAATAAAATACGCTTAGCTAAAATGATTAGCAATTAGCTTTAAAGATATAAAAAGGCTATAAATTTCCCAAAATTAATATGAGACCTGAAATAACAACAGACTTGTTATTGTCCATCCTACTTTCCTCTTCCCTAAATTCTCTCTTATAATATTATAAGATTCTTTAGAATAGAAACCTAAAGATAGCCTATCTTATTTATCTTTAATAAACATATATTTTATCTATAAACTATTGTCTGCCCAAACTGCTACAGACAGAAGGGTATAGTTTCTCCAAGAAGCAGAAATTATACTTACCTGTTAGACACCACTATAAACCTGTGAAGGATCTCTGTAGCTGTGTTATTATTATAGTACTGCTATTAAGAAGGCCACGATACTGTAATATTTAGTGCTTTCTGGCAGAAAATATTTTAAAACTATTATCAGACACATTATTCTGGCTTCTCTTAATTAATAGCTGTTTACTAAAGGATAGTTATCTCAGATTGAATTTGAGTATTATGGACACAACTCCCACCTTGGTTTATTTTAGCTGATGTCTAAATGATATTATCCTAAATATTAAAGAATCCCTTACGAGCCAAAGTGTAGGCGTAAGGATCCAACCTTGAGAAACAATTGAAGATTCTCCATAAGCCAAAGTGTAGGTGTAAGGAACCAACCCCAAAAAACATTATTATTATTATCTTTTCTACTTTGTCTTCAGATTAGGTTTTGGACTTTACTCTATGACTGATAGAGTTACTCAACTACACAATGAATATATTAAAAACTATAAATATGAATATACCCAAAACTCTGCTCTTTCTTATACAACTTTACAAACCTTAAACCCAGATCTTTCTTGTCAAGCTTGCTTTCCACCACCAAGAACTAGTTCTCATACTTTCTATCAATCTAATTTTGGAAGATTTTAGAATTAGTATTTTAATATCTATTCTGCTTATTCTTATACTTCCCGAACTACTACAAATTTTGGACATCTAACTATAACCCAAGACCGACCCTCTATTTGCACCTCTATCTGAGATATTATTTTTAGTTGTCAATACAACCAAGATATTGAAAATTCTAGAGAAATTGCTCTTGCATTGCTTATCAAATATATACACTTCACTGCCTTACCTACTATTGACTTGAATATCAAAACATCTTTGACCACTATATTGATCTAGCTTACAGTTTTGGGTACAAGGAACCAGAACAATATGAAAGATATTTTGGAAACCTAGGACCCTCCATACAATATCAACTGGACAAAGATTATAGTTTTAGTTATTGAGACCAATGAGTCATTTAAGGATTCCATCTCCTCCTAGTTTACTTCTTACCAAGTTGAAACAGATAACCCTCACTATCAACCTTTTCAACATTCTCCTCGAAATACATTTGAAGTACTCCAAGGACAATTTATTGAAGTAAACCTTGTTTTTTTTCCAAAAGCACAGATAGAAGAACATCCTCTAGAAAGAAAAGAAGCACCATTTTCAGAAGACTCAGATTAAGAAGACAATTCTGATTTTGATAGTACTGTTCAAGAAATCTTTACCCTAACTGAAACCTTTGAATTATCAGAAAACCATTAAGAACAACTTGACAATAACTTATCATTACCTGAAGCAAATTTACCACTACTGAAACAACTTGAAGAAAACCTATTACTATCTTCAGAACAATCCAAAGTTAACTTACTACCACCACAACCACCTGTAACACCTACACTAATAGTATCACTTGTAAATATGGTTGATGCTGCTCTCAACAATGCTGTTCAAGCTATAACTGACCTGGCCAATGCTCTTGCATTAGGCAGTGAAAAGTTCCTTCTCAAAATTAATTTCTTTATTGGCGATAGAAGCCAAGACCCAGTAGAATAGTTAGAAGAATTTGAACAAGCTGCTATTGCTAATAATTGGAGTGCTACTCACAACTTGCCCTTGCCCCAGCCTATATAAAAGAGATTGCTGCTGAATGGTTCTGAGGCCTTAATCTAGTACCTAATACTTTCAAAAATACTCACACTGCAGATCGAAGTTTTTACCATTTCTTCAAAACTAAATTCAGCTCCACCAACCAAAAGATCAAATGGCAAAAGCAATTCTTTGATATCAAACAAAGAACAGACGCAGTCGATGTCTATATAACCCAGTTCAATAAGTTACAAGCTCACATAAATCCTACCAATACTTTTCCCGTTGATTTCGTTCTTCAACTCTTTATCTAAGAACTTAGACTCGAGTACAATATTGGTGTTCAAGCTAAAGCACCTGCCAACTTGAATGCTACTATAGATACTGTTTATAATTAGGAAAATGGCTGACTTATATCTACACCTACTACAAATACAGACCAAGCTATCAAACAACTAACTGATCAGATAGCCCAACTAAGTATTAACCTCACTTAACAGAAATCTGTACTCATCTCAGTACATTATGCTGAAAACCCTACTACTGCTAATAGAATCAAACAACCACCTACCTGCCACTATTGTAAACGCACTAAACATTTTGTTGCCCAATATCATACTAAGCAGAAGGATCAATCACAATCACAAGACAGAAGCCGAGATCGTTACAGTAATCGAAGAAATGATTGATCTAGAAGCTAAGACAGAAACTACTCTAGATCTTTTGACTGAAATAGATCTAGAGATAGGAATAGATCCAAAAGCCATAATAGTTATCTCTGATATCGAGATTATTCTCGAAAATGAAATAGCTACTACTTCTACGCTAACAACTCTAAATAATCCTCTTATTATTCACTTTCTCTTTATTATCATGATGTCAACTATCTTGACCAGAACTTCAAACTCTCATTACCTATGAGCCAAAAGAAATAGAAAACCCTACTAGCCAATTTCTCTATCTGAAGTACTCTTTCTGCCCACCTAAATCAAGAAGCAAAATCTCTTGCCATTACTCTGAACTAATCACTATACCTGTCAAGTGCAATGTCAAAATCAAAAACAGACTATATCAAGCTATTGTAGATAGTGGAGCATCTATTAGTATGATTGCTTATAAAGTAAAGGACGTGACAAAAATCAGGTGATTTTTTAGAGGAGAGGGGTGGTAAAAATTTTAAAATTATATATAAGGACCTGATCAAATTATATATAAAGAGAGGGGGAGGGGTAAGCTTCTGATAAAAAAAATCAGGTGATAAATGACACTGCCCTAATTCAAGAACTAGGACTTAAAATCGAACAAGCCTCAACTAGCCTCATCATCTCTGCTACTAAAACTTCCTCTCGACTTCTAGAAATTATTTGAGATCTGCCTATTTAGATCGAAGAAGCAACTATCTCTATTACTGTAGAAGTAGTTGCCACAACTTTCTATGCCTTATTTCTTGGAAATGACTGGTCCAAGAAAGTCAAAGCCAGTTATAACTAAAAGAATGGCTGTTACTCCTTTAAGTAGAAGAATTACAAGTATCATACTTCTACTACCTACAAGAATGACCAACCACTATCTGCCTAATCTACCGTAACCAACCTAGAAGAGTTAGATCTATATGATCAAGAATATCTTACTTCTAAAGAGGCTTATGCATTTGGTATCAACCTCAACCCAAACACAGACAATGACTATAACAACTGGACCATTTATCGACCTTGTTATCATACTCAAACTCTCTCTCGAATATGTGGAAATTGTAGTTCATCTGCCTATCTCTTCACTGAATGTTTTACCAACTGCTGCAACTATTACAAAGGAATTGAACATATTGCTATACATTGCCTTCTGCTCTATGACGAACCTCTTGCCAAATCTGTAGACAAAACCATCTCTACCAAAGCTGCTCTAATAACAAATATCACATATTGCTGTAGACTGCCCTTATGGTTCTCTATAAAGACAGAACAAGACATACCAATGTAGCTGCAACTCTAATGAAGTAGCTACCCAGAAATCTTACTACTACAGCAACAAATAGACCCATCATTGTTGTTGATGCAAGAACCCTGAATGATTGGAACATCTCAAAGTTCTCAACAACCAATTAGTATGCCATGCATGCTATGTAGACTTCTACTATGATTTGAATCGAAACGACCCTAAAAGTATCTATTTTTATATCAAAGGTGAAGGACAAGAAGCTCTTGTTATATATAAAATTTGCTAACATTCTGATGCCTGATCCAGGATGCATAACATCGAGAGTATTACTAAAGCTCTTTGGTTCTGCAACCTTGAAAATATGTACACATATAAAGCTAGCCAAGATGTTCTCTTCAATCACAACTGCAACCTCTGGACCCAGATCCAACATTACATCACTTTCACCAGAAGTGTTAGATCCCAATATGAAATGAATCAGATACATATCTTCTGATTTGTAAAGATCTATTTGCAAGAAAGTGACCAAAACATAGCTGAAGCATTAGAACCTCTCATGACTGACCGAACTAATTAGTTATAGAATGATAATGAAATAAGCTTCATCCTTCATGCTAAACAGGACTTACTAAATGAGGATGAAGAGTCTTAGTTACAAGCAATCCTCGATCAATCCTTTGACACAACTCATCCAGACTTTTGTAAAAAGTTAGCTCTTACTAATCTTTGTCAAAGCTTTACCTATACTGTTGACCTATATAAAGAATGCCTGCATATCAAGCATCAAATTGAACTTGACCAGAATAATAAAATCTGTACTAATTGTGCTACAGCATCTCCTCTTATTTTTAATCCAGAAAAAACACTCGAAGAAGAACCAAACCAGCCTACTCTCAACCCTAACATTTTACTTGAAGAACCCAAATTTAATGACCTGCTACCTGAATCTCGACCTAATACCTCTGTAGTAGAAACTAATTCTAGTATCTGATTACTACCCCAGAACTAGACATTACTTTATCTTTATTGTTACAACTTCAACAACAAGTAGCTTACCAAAGTCAGCTTATTGCACAGCTGCAACAAAAGGTTGAAACCCTTGAGAATTTTAACCAATAGCTTATGCAACTATAGAGAGACGATAATCAGTATACTAACTAGTGTGCTGCTTAATTCACTGTTCTTACAGAGTCACAAAATTTTTAGATAATTCCAGGCAAAATGAAAAACTACCTGAGGATACAAACATTAATGACTCTACTTTAACTCCAAGACATGTGTATACTATTGATACTCTTATCCTTTATAAAGAGTATATGACCTTAAAGGAAACATCCATGAATATTGAACCCTCTCAGAAGATAAAAGAAGAAGATTCAGACAACTCTTAGCAGAATTTGCAGATCTGTTTGCATCAGATATTAATGAACTAGGATGAACTAACCTAGTTACTCATCGAATTTATACTGAAGATATACCTCCTATTAATTCACAACCTTATTTAATACCTCCTAGTAAACAAGCATTTGTTAAAGAAAAAATCCAACAAATGATAGACAATAAACTAATACAACTATCAAATAGCCTATGGACCTCACCTATTGTATTAGTACGAAAAAAGAATGGCAAATTACATTTCTGTGTTGATTACAGAAAGCTAAATAGCATAACTAAAAAAGATGCTTACCTATTGCCTCGAATCAATGAAATGTTAAACACTCTCACTGGATTATGTTAGTTTTTTATACTAGATCTCGCTAGTGGATATTGGCAAGTAGCTATGCACCTAAGAGACCGAGAAAAGACTGTATTTGTTATTCACTATGAAACTTACGAATTCAATGATATACCTTTTGGACTTTGTAATACACCTGCAACTTTCCAACAATTAATAAACTAAGTTTATAACAAGATTGTATAGAGATTCATAGTAGTATATCTAGACAATACTATTGTATTTTCCAAGACCTTTGATGAACATTTACAACACCTTTGTGAAGTCTTTACTAGAATCAGATGTGTGAATTATGATTAAATATTGAGAAATATAATTTTTGAATGCAAAGATTACCATTTTTAGATTACATTATATCTCCTAAAGGAATTGTCTCAAACCTAGAGAAAATTGAAGCTGTTTAACAAATCCAAGAATATAACTCAGTTACAATCTTTTCTAGGATTAGTAAGATACAATAGACAATTTTTTTGCAACTTCTTTGCGATTGCAAAACCCTTGAATCAGCTGCTACAAAAAGACGAACCTTATAAATGGACCAAAGCTCAACACGAAGCTTTTAATAAGCTTAAGCAAAGACTCATTAGTACCCCTATACTCTGATATTCAGATTTTTAGAAAATATTTATACTAGCAACTGATGCTTCTTACTATGAATTTGGTGCTAATCTTAGCTAACTCGATAATTATAACAAGGAATATTCTGTAGCTTATACTAGTAAGAGTCTAAAGAAAGAAGAAATGAACTATGGTATCACTAAACTAGAATGTGCTGCCATAGTATAGGCTATTAAATATTTTCATAAATATCTTGAAGCTACTAAGTTTATTTTAATTACTGACCACTATGCTCTTAAATGGCTATGTATGGCTGAACCTAAAGGAAGATTAGAATGCTAGATATTCAAGTTACAACCTTATACCTTTGAAATTATCCATAAACTCAGACAAATCTATTCCAATGTTAATGCTTTTTCTCAACTCCAGACTCAAATTAAAGAACCCAAGTTATCATGAATTTAGACTGGTATTATAAGTTATATAAATATCTAGATACAGATACTATTCCAGAAGACTTTACCGAGAATCAGAAAAAACAGTTGATTAACCAGGCTCGATATTTCGAAATTAGACACTACTTACTTTATTAAAAGAATAGAAAGGATCTAGACAAACCTTTACAAGTTATCAAATGGACAGAAGTAGAACTAATTTTCTATATAATGCATAAACATCCTACTGCTAGATATTTAGAAACAGACACAATATATTATAAAATAGCTGAACAATACTATTAAGACCAGATTTATCGAGACATTAAAAAATATATACAGACTTGTGAAGAATATCAGAAAAGACAAAAAGACAGAAGAAAAGAACCTTTATACCTAATACAAAACAGACGAGCTTTCGAACGAATTGGTATTAACTTAGTTAGACCTCTATCTATAACTAAACAAAACAATTGCTATATTATTGTAGTAACAGACTATTTAATCTGATAGCCAGTAGCCCGAGCCATACCAGATGCTAGAGCAGAAACTTTAGCAAAGTTTATCTTTGAAGAAATTATCTGTAGACATGGAACTTCCAAGATAATTTTATCAGATCAAGGAAAAAACTTTATTAGTGAAACTATCCAAATATTATGTAAAAAGTTTCTCATCAAGCACAAGTTCTCTTCACCATATCATCCACAGACAAATGAAATGGTTGAACGTCTTAACAGAACACTTTGTAAATCATTTGTAAAGGTTAAAAGAACTAATGAATGGGATATGTATATACCTATTGTTCTCTTAGCATATTGAACTAAGAGACACGCTACTACTGATTATACACCTTTTCAACTAGTGTATAGTAAACAAGCTACTCTACCTATTGAAACTATTATTCCTACTGAATCTATGCTGGACCCTAATGTAGAAATTAACCTTCAGAATAGTATATTACAATGTGTCTACGAACTAATGAAAAAAATGGCTGCAACACAAGAAGAAGCTCAAGTTAATACAAGAAGTTACAACAGAAACAGAAAGAATATTTTGATACTAAAATCAGACCAGAAGAATTCGTAATTGGTAAAAAAGTTTGAATACAACTAAAGGCTTTAGAAAAGTTAAGATCAGCTAAATTCGAAGACAAAAGAGAAGAACCATTCATTATTCAAGCTAAGATAAATATTGTAATATAATCAATTTTATTAGTAGATATTTTATTAGTTAAATTTATATTATTATATTTTATTAGTAAATTTT
>CAJVPZ010002285.1:0-12696 GCA_910592135.1 Racocetra fulgida | reverse complement strand
TTTACTTTTTATATTCTATGTATTTAAAGGTTAATAACTCACTATAGTTATTATATTAAAAACTATTAATAAAGATATGAACAAGGCCTCATCTTAATAACACAAAAAAAAAAAATAATTCAAATATTTATATATAATTAAAAAAAAGATATTGGACCAAATGAATAATGAATCTTTTTTTTAAATAAGGTTTAAAAAAATGAAAACAATAAAGAATAGTCTTCTCAGTACAAAAAATTAGAAATAATAGAAAAGTTTACTTAAAGAGAAATAATATACTCTGAATGGTGTTTCTACAATGCTAATTATAATTTAGATTAATTTATATTTGCATTTTCATTGAAATAGAATTATTATCATTTCAACCTCCAAAAAATTGAGACTGAAATAACATTAGTAAAATTACAAATTTTTTGTCTCTGTTTTGTAGATTAATTCGCTTGATTGTTTGATCAAATAATTTTATTGAAAACTTTTGAAAGCATGTATCTTAGTGATACGAGTTGGCCCTAACACAATGCCCAGATCGATGAATGGGTCAACCCTCAGTCTGCACCTTTGTGGGCCAGGCCAGCTGATAAGAGAAGTGTTAAAATCATTTCTTTTCTAAGCATATTTTCAGGCTAGAGATTGAATAAATATCAACTAGTAGTTTATAATAATGTAAGAGAAGTTGGCTTATTTAGGTGATAAATTGGCAAAAGCAAATATAATATAGAATCAGAAATATTCAATGGTATAGACAATCAATCAACATAAAATACTAACATGCCGAAATTTTCCCAAGGATAAAAAGAATGAAAATTAAATCATTTAATATATATCACAAGAATTCGACAAAAAACTACTGATGGCCTTTTGCACGTTTAATATAGATATATTGATTGATTTTGATCAGAAAAAAATTACACTAGCAAAAAGGTCAGCCTGGTCGACCAGCCTGAGCTTTTTTAGGATTGACCCCAGCCCACAATTTTTTTTTTCGGCCTGTATCACTAGTATATATAAATCTGGGTCATTAAACTTTTAATTAAAATCAATTTAATTATTTAAAGATCAAAGACATATACTTACCATTTATATTTCTCTCAGAAAAAGTTTTAAAAACTTTAAATATTGTGATGCAAGGTTTCAAGATCATTTTGCCAAACTGATGCTCTTGAGTTATACATGAAATAAAACAGCAGGCCTTCACAGCTATTAAAGATGGAATTTGTTCATTCGATGCTATTTCTTTTAAAAAAAAATAATTAGAAGTGGACAATTAGTTTTACTATAGTCAAATAATGGAACAGACACTTAAAATGCTTCTGAGGATGATTTTTTTCAATAAACACATAAACCACTTTGGGTGACAAACGACGTGCCTGTAACTTGTTCCTAATCTCAAGATATTTAAGCCTTGGCCAAGGCCTAAATAATTGAACCACCCAATTCCTACATAATTAAATATATAGATTCGTTGAATTATATTGATGTTGAAATATACTCGTATGCATTACAAACAAATTAAGAATTAATTCTATTTTACAACTATTACTATGATTATTTTTTTTTAGATCAATGTCTTATGCAAGGCAAACAAATTCTTCTCACCACTGAAGAAATTTCTTCATTTTTTTATTAATACACAAAAATATTTAAAATTGAATAATAAATCGTAAAGAATTTTGCGTTCAAGTAAATTTTCATGTCCTTAAACTTTTTTTGAAATAGATTGGCAATCAATAGCATTAAAAGAATTTTCTAATACATTCTTTCTGATAAAGCTTCAATCAATAAATCATTATCTTCTTCGAATAATTGGACACTATAAGGTAAAAGAGTGATGTTAATTTCATAAGATAACTTAATTCTTTACGTACAGTAAAAGTTAGATACTAATAGCAAATTTAGGTAATTTCATAAAAATTCCTTTTCTTCAATGAAAGTTTGTTAATAAAGATTTTTTTGGTTATATTCTGCAAGTTTAATTAGAAGCGCAACCTCTTTAATACCGGTAAATAAACAAGAGATTTCATGACATAATGATAAGTATTTAAATAAGTTTTTTTGTCAGTTATTCATTTTATGCTCTAAATAATATGTTAGCCAAAAGCCTTTAACTTTTACCTTAAATAATACTACCTGTCAGCTAAGCTTTTTCCTAAAGAGTACTATCATGCCCACCAAAAGAATTTTAAAACCTTCTGTCCAAAAAAATACTATTGTAGCAGCCAACAGAATTTTAAAAACCTATCATCCTTAGTGGTACTATTGCATCACTCACAAGAATTTTAGTTAGCAAAAAGAATTTTAAAACTTTAGCAAAAAGTATTCGTATCAGCATAAAACCTTTTTCAAATTATGCAAATGAATTTTCAAAATCTTACGCTTGTCAGAATATTAAAAAAAAAAAATAATAGTAATAATAAAAAAATACTATTGTAAAGTCAAGAGAATTTTAAGACCTTTGCACTCAATAATATGTACAATTACGTTAACCAAAATAATTTAAAAACCTTTTGTGCGAATGTACTATTACATCAACCAAGAGAATTTTAAATCTTTTTGCCTTAAATAGTACTATTGTACCAGTCACAAATAGTATTATCGTACCAGCCAACAGAATTTAACTCTTTTACCCCAAATAGAACTATTGCACAAACAAAAAATTCGCTCTAAAGTCATATCGTGACAATCAATAAGCTTTAAAATATTTCATTTAAACGTTTGAAAAAAAATAATAAATAAAAATGGTACTTTCGCCGATGTAACTTTAAAACCAGAGCTTAAATCATTTTGACAACATATTATAATTTAAAAATATTCTTACCGGTCTATAAGAAATCATGATTTTCATGTAGACTGGTGAGAATAACCTAGGAGAAAAAGCACGGGTTGTTACATAAGTACCAATAGAATAACATATTTATACATATTATTAAAGATACCGTACCTTTAAACACCAAAGGTAACATGTCCACATGTGGAACTAATTGTACTTACGGTGCAAATAATCTAGAAATTTCAATCACTTTAGATTAAGGGAGTTCTCAAGCGCTTAATCAATAGATCGGAGTAAAATTTTAAATTATTTGAATTGAATAACCAAACGAGTTACCATTTTGATTAGGGATGTTATCCTGCTTGCCAGAACTCTGTTCGACCCCTGTTTTGAGACCCAAACTGGATAAACTCGAGTTTCGGCGATCATGTGATTTTTATTATTTTAACTGATATGATAAAAGTTAATTACGATATTACTTTGATAGAAATTTTTTTTTTTAATTATTGCGGCATATGACGAAATTACACTTTTTTTCTTTTTTTTTAATATAAATAATCGATTTTTGTTTTCTTTTTAATACAAATATTTTTACTTCGTAAAATGGATGAAGAAAGCGCACCTGATTTATTAACCCACTGAACTTACCTCTTTGACTTCTCAAAATACACTTGAATACGAAGCACTTTCGGAAATAACCAACCACCCTCCAAAACGTATAAATCGGATCCCTTTTGGGATGAACTTAATAAAACCACCGATAAGCGACAATGCAAATATTGCAGTTCATTGGATACGGGCCTCCACTATTAAGTCACATTTTAAGCGTAATTATTTAGAGCGATATAATGAACTTATGGTAGCCACTAAGGCTAACGTTGAGCCTTTTAGTGGCGATAAGGTTTTAAAAATTAATCAATACCTCCAAAAATGGATTGTCACGGACTCCCCAAGAAATTACTTTAGAAAACATCGTAATGAAAAGTTAAATAATACTTTAATCCATTGGACTTCTGGAAAACACGATCAGCTGATGTACGTTACTCTGGACTCGCACGAATGGCGCATGACTATTTAGTTGTACAAGCCACTTCTGTACCTAGCGAAGAAATGTTTTCTAAAGCCAAAAATACGATTAATCCAATTCGTAACCGATTATCTGAAGAAAATACTACTGCAAGCCTTTGTGGTATGAATCAGGTATTATTGACTGTGTAGAAGGATAATAAATTAGGTATTATCGTTATTGTGTCGGTCAATAAATAACTAATAGCGATATGTATATTTTACGAATGTAAATTCATGTATTTGCTCTATTAAATAGTGATAACAAATCAGGTTTTATTAACTTGATTGAACAAGCATAATTATTGTCGCAGATCATAATGAAATCGGATTAAAATGAAATGAGGGGTTCTACTTGAGCCCCTAAAACCCACCTATACTTGTTTATTATAAAATCTGCTTCTAAACTAGGGTTGGGGCACGGGGGTGTGATTTCAATTTGTCACAGGGCACGTGGGAGTGATGCTAATCATCACATGGAAATTATTAATTACACCGTGATGTTTTACTAAATACTGACATGTGATGATTTAGGGGCCCCATGTGATGATTTTCCGTGCCCCCAACCCTATTCTAAACCCTAATCCTAACCCTAAAAAAATGCTAAAAAAACGCACCCAAAAATTTGTATTTTTCGGTGGCTTGTCTATTTTACACTGTCTCTCATTTCATTTTAATCTGATTTCATTTTAATCTGCCACAATTATTAGTATATTTTAATTTGTATAAACCGAGTTCGATAACCGGCTTCACGTATATGGTTCGAAACGAGTTTTTAAGCATAAATTAACCGGTTGGAACAGGATAACATCTCTAATTTTGATGAATAAAATCTGAAGGCGCAGGCTACTTTTTAATAGAGTTGCATTGATTAGTTAAATTTAGAATCCGCATTTCACACAATGAATTTTTAAAAAAATTATACTCCAGTTAACCGCATTTACCATTCAATCGCAATAATTTGAGCAACACTATATAATCATGTTGAGGGAGCTGATTGAGAACACTTAAAAGAAGTCCGATACTGCTTAATTTGATTCTTGGCGTATTATCTATCTGTAGATTAGAATTCTAGATTTTTCGCATTTATAACTTAGGAAATATTTGCCTAAATAGAGCAATTACTTAATATAGAATAAAAGATAACTAACGCATTGAAGTCATTGCATATCAATAGTGGAGCTTCAGTATACGTGTTCTATTAGGTCTGAAAAACTTAATTTAGTTCTTGGCATATTATCTATTTTCAGATTAAATTTCTAGATTTTTTGTACTTTGTTGAGATTTATAACTTAGGAAATATTTATCTATTTAGAGAGATTGAGTTTCTAAGCCGTACGTACAAAATAGAAATTTTTCTGAATGTTTATCATTACTAAATTTTTGACTTTGTAAATTATGTCATATACCTGATTTATAAGTAAATTTTTTGTTTTGCTAAATTAATACAAATGAGCGGATATTCACTTGTGATATATAAACAATGGACTCGGAATAAAGTGTCCGATAGAATATTATAGTTTTCAATGTAAAGGCACATTCTCGAGACTAAATATATATATAGACTTTTTCTTCACCTTGTTCGATCTTTAAAAGATTTTCTTGACTCTCTCATATATTAAGGTACTTATTCAACATTTTTGATTCCTCGAAATTACTCATCAATTATTGTCGCAGCTGATGCTGAAAACGGCTGATGCTGAAATTCGGATCTATTTTGATATGAATTTTTTAAAATTTTTTGGGGTGTTTTTTCCCGCTTTTTTTTTATAGTTGAGTTAGTGTTTAGGGTTAGACTTGATAATTAACAAGTATATGTGGATTTTAGCAGGGCTTATATTTTTAAATCGAGATCCCAAATTTCAGCTTCAGCCGTTTTCAGCATCAGCTGCGACAATTATTTATATTTAAATGGGTACCTTTTCTTTTCATAAATCCAATGTTCGAAAATTCAATCGATATTTTATTTCATGTCTTATTATTATCACTATTATTTGGACAAAATATACTTTTTTTGATGGAAATGTGAAAAATGTGATAAACGATAAAAAAGGATACGATTCAAATTTTATTAAATATCGTCTTCAGGATATAGAAAGTAAAATTAAACCACGACAAGCTCCAATTAAATTCAAATCATACATTTACCCATTTGGTATAAATGAAAAATTAACAACACCGCCATTAACTATTAAGTCAATAAGAAAACTTAGAGATGATGAACATAAATTGGTTAATTATGAAGAAAATTCAGCATATGAAGTAGAAGTAGAAGAGGAAATTGAGTATGAAAATGGCATTTCTCATTTAATTTGGTTTTATGCTAACGCAGATTATGAGGATAAAAGACCTCCTACGTTTATCCGAAACACTCCTATAGTATATTACCTCCTTATCAATTTAGGAAAAAAAGTTGAGATACCTTTACTAAATAAAGTGTTGGTAAATAATCACACAACTTATTCAATAAAAGGTACTAAAGACGTTTTGCAAACTATCAAAAATGGAGAATCCAATCCTGATTTGGTGGAACAAGCGCAAAGAATTGCGAATAGATTTGAATCATTTCTTTATCCATTTGGTATAAATGATAACCTAAAAACACCACCATTGACTATTAACTTAATAAGGAAACTTAAAGATGATGAACATAAATTGGTTAATTATAAAGAAAATTCACCATACGAAGTAAAAGTAGAAGAAGAAATTGAGTATGAAAATGGAGTTTCTCATTTAATTTGGTTTTTTGCTAACGCAGACTATGAAGATAAAAGACCTCCTACGTTTATCCCAAATACTCCTATAGTATATTATTCCCTTAGCAACTTAGGAAAAAAAGTTGAGATACCTTTACTAAACAAAGTGTTGGTAAATAATCACACAACTTATTCAATAAAAGGTACTGAAGATGTTTTGCAAACTATTGAAGATGGAAAATCTAATCCTGACTTGGTGAAAAAGGCGCAAGAAATCGAAAATGAATAAACACTACATAAAAGTAAATTATCTTTCAATAAAAAAAATTCAATGTGTAGTAACTTATTTCAATATACTTTTTTTATCAATTTCAAACTTATTACGTTATACATAATTATTTAAATTTCTAGTATATTCTGTATTATTAGTGTTAATTACATATTTTAACAAATATAAATAAATCTCTTGAATCACTCTGAAATTATTTGATTTTTTTTGGAAAATCGACTCTATTTTAAACTTTACAGGAAGTTTGTTGGATGTTATAAACTTTTTATACAATAATCTTTCAATCAAAAAAATCTCTATTCTTATGCCTCATATAGCGTTGCCAATTTAATTAAATGTTTTAACCTATAAAATGTAACACGAAACTTTATTATTTACAGTAGAGGTCAGATGCGAATACCCGGAAAAACTTATTTACTGTAAGGGACATGAATACCCGGTGTGATGACATAGTGAAAAATTAAAAATCACGTGTATTACACAATTGTTATATTACATGCATACATAAATACGTATCATTTTAAAAAATTGATCTACATTATTTGCCACGCCAGGTACTCGTGTCCGATGTAACGGTCTGAGGAGAGACTTCTAGTTCTGGTTGCCAAATTTAGCCTTGGACTATAGACATACAAAGATAATCGTATATGTCGGGTATGATGCATGATAATTAAGGATTACTTGTTTTAGACTTCTATGGTTTGTTTTATTATTACTTTATTTTTAGAATGAAAGTGTTGGGCACTTATTACATGATATATATGTGTATATGTATATCCCCCTTTTACCCTTCAGTGAGAATTGTTCCTTAAATACTTTCTTTTCCCTTAACCTGTGAACGATTAATTCGCAATTATGAAGTAATTCATTGTGAAAATTCAGTAATAATAAAAATGAAAGAAGAAATACGTAAGATCCGATAGAAATCAGAAAAATGAAGTAATCGTTCATAGAAAAATGTAGTAATCAAAATGTAATCGCCGAGTAGAGGTGACGTAGGATAACAAAATTTTTCCGTGACACTGACTTTTATGAATTTTCACATGGAAAGATTTTTACTGCGTATAAGCATTGTGACCAACGAAATATATATAATAATACGTCAAGAAAGTTTAATTTTGATTTTGTTCGGTCTCTTAACCAAACGAGTTCTTGCAAGCGGATTCTTAAAATGCTACTTCAGCCGCGAAGCTTGACGTTGCTTACCATTTAACTTATTAAACCAGGTGCCAATCATTACCTTTACTGCAGCATGAACGATAATAAAGAGAAAAATAGCTTTTCACACTGAACAATTTTAAACCTTTGTCACTTTGTTAAAAACTTTTCATTACAATTTTACTTATTTATTTATTTATTTTTAAAAGTAATTGACAAGAAATTCGCACATGAGATTATCTATATGTATTTCCGGTGTCACTATTGTCACTATTGGTTTTTGGGAGAGCATCGTGTGTAGACACCAATAATGAACTGGGAGGTGTAGGGTTTCAGGTCATGGTCACCTTTTATGAGAAACTTTTGGAATCAGGCAAGAATAGACATTTAAAACAAATGGAATTTAGAAGGGCAGTTTATGAATTAGAGATGACAGTAACACCGGTGACGAAGTTGCATGTGAAAAAATCAAATCTGCACTCACGCCTTTATACGTACAATGCAAGATTTTGTGAAGTAACTCATTCAATTGCCGTATAACCATATACTTCGTGATACTCATCACTTCCTTCCTGATACGTACAACTCATACTATTAACTTATGTATAGTTTAACAAACAAAATGTATAATAATAAAAATTGTTAAAACTGTACTAAATCCAATCCAGTTTAGCTTAATATCAACCAATTTTCGATAATTAGTTCCACTCTCTATAAAAAATATTTGTCACGAATATTTCCGTTGCCTCCGCAAAACTTCCATTTTTTATAGGGCTACAGATTAAAAACCTCAAAACACTTACACATAAAATCTAATTTCAAATCAAAATTAGACCAATATACATCATATCTCTGGGACACCTTTAAAAAAAACGTACTCTTACCCTGATATAGGGCTTCACCCTAACCCTAATAAACCCAATATTGAAATTATAATCTGACAAAATTTCAATATGACGTAAAACATATATATCAAGAAATAGCTAAAAAGATCTCCAGGTTGTTTTTATGATTATTAATAATTATCCGTACACCGTAGCCGATGTGCGATTTGATTTGCCATGCTATTTTTAGAATATGCTTGCAGGCGTCATGGCTCCTGTAATTAACAAATTTATATAAAAAAATATAACTAAATGCTCCGTTTAATTCTAAGCAAGTTTTCTAGAGATTAAAATCGGTTAGCAAAATTTTTTAGAATTTTAATCAATGTCTCATGACAACACTGCCACACAGTAAGCATAATAATTGATACAGTATACCTATTTTGGATCAAGGAACTTGTTCACCGGTTTTTTATGGGAATAAATCTAAAAATTATTTAAGGAAATAAAATCTTAATTAACACTTGAGTTAGCATACGATAATACTGTAATTTGAGAAAAAAAATAAAATGATTGAACTCTTCTTAGAAAATATTTATATTCAATCATTTATTATAGGATTAATTTTAGCAGCAGTTTTCTTCAAACTATCGAGGCGGACCAAACTAGCAAGTTTTTTTGTTACATTAATATTTATTCACAATTATATTATGTTGTTAATATAAAAATGTTAACTTTCTTAGAATGAACCACCTCTTGCTTATTATCGATTTCCAATTATCGGACACACATGGAGCTTTTTAACGGATTGTAAAAAGTTGATTTCAGAATCACGAGAAAAGGTTTTTATTTCTTTTTGAGTAAAATAAATGAAATAAAATAAATATTTCTTCAATAATTTATGATCTCTTAATAGTATGGAGAGACATTTTCATTATATGTCTTTGGCCAAATAATTACCATAGTTGGAAAGGAAACGTCACATGAAGTATTAAAAAAAGATCAAGAATTTAGTTTTCGTGAAGGCTTTAAAATGGTAATTAAAAAATCTTTAACGAATACAATAATTAGATTATTATTTTAAATTATTTTTCAATTTTAAAAATAGCAAGTGCCGACACATCTTATCTTTAAGAACAGTGTGAATGCTGAGAGAAATAATAAAATAATAAGAGATTATATCACTGGAAAATTAAAATATCTTATAAGTAGGCTACAAAAAAATATTGTTGAAGCTATAGATCTTCATATAGGTGAATGTGTTGGTAAGTTTTTAAACCTTTACTTATAAGTTTCTCATATGATATTTTAAAGAAAATTTATTTATTGTTAGAACCGAAGGTTATTAGTAACCCGCATAAAACTTTATCTGATATTATTGCAATTCCAGCTGCTAACATTATTGTTGGCGAAGTAGGTATATGCATGGTTTTTTTTGTAAAAATTTCTTATAATTAACTATTCTTATAATAAAAATTAACAAAAATTAGGAATGTTACATGCATAAGGATATATTAGAAGCTTTTAAAGGCATTACACTTACAATTATGACACTTTTATTGATACCACCAATATTATCTTTTATACATCCCAGGCTTCATCAACAATTTGCCACGTAAGTTTATTTGAAAAAAAATCTTAAAATCATTTAGAATTCAAATTATTTCACAAAGAAAATAATCTTAAATTATTTATTTCTTGATTATCTAATAGGATTCCTTTCAAGTTTGGTTGGAATCCGATTTCAAAACATAGAAATACAATCCTTAGTCATATTAAGCCGGTCATCAAAAAACGCCTTTATGATAAAAGGAGACTAGGTGATGCGTGGGTTGCTCCAGTAAGTTATCTATATAAATATATTTATATTACGTGAATACTTAAATTATTTAATTGTTTTCTTCAATTTAAAAAAAAAATAGGTAGATGCACTACAATGCTTCTTAGATGATCCCGAAATAACACCCGATCCCGATATAAATAATGTAAACTATAATTATATTGCTGATGCGATCGGTATTTTTATTGTTGCTGCATTGGGAACTACAACTAATGGTGCTACTCGAGCTTTATACGGTTTGTCATATTCTATTTTTATTATAAAATATTTTTTAGTTCTATGTTACTTATATTTTATTTGAATTTTAGACTTGGTAGAAAGAAAACAACAATATTGGCAGGAGTTGTATCAAGAAGCTCAGGAAATTAATAAACAATGTAATGGAAATGAGCTTACATCTGACGATATTGCCAGAATGGTGAAGTTGGATAGTTTTGTTAAAGAATCTTTAAGATTATCTAGTGGGATAATTGGTTTGCAGCACAAATGTCTTTCTAAGTCTTATTATACATTTGCGAATGGATATCAAGTTCCAAGTGGTAATTTTCTTTTTCTTGATTTCCATATCTTAATTTACAAACCATAACAATTCTCACTCCTTTTTCTAATTATTTAAAATTATAGGCCGCATAGTCCATTTAAACCTTGGTGACACAAATAATAATGAGGAACTTCAAGGTCAAAATCCCACAGAATTCTATGCATACCGTCATCTGGAACGTAATTCTCCTGCGCATAAAATCGAACGTAATTTTTTGATATTTGGAGGCGGAAAACATGCGTGTCCGGGTAGATCTTTAGCTGTCAATGAGATTAAAGTATTTTTACATAAAATTATGTTAAAGTATGACATTAAAGCAGATACAAAGGGGATTAAACATATAACTTTGGGACCTTTCCCTTCACTGGTGAAAGGTGGTATCGTGTTTGAAAATAGAAAGGAAATTAAGAGTTAGGACATTCTATTATAATAATTGTTGATATTTCAATATTATTCTTTTGATTTTTTTCACACAGTCAGTATTTTTTATATGAATAACATCCTTCTTTTTCATAAATTAATACTTATTGTAAATTTTTTATTATCTAAACTATAATACAGTTGACTCTCATTAATATCAATCTATTTGGATCGCTTTTAAATTCATGTTGGTAGTGATATTAATGAGAAATCATATTAAAGTTGATATATATATATGAGAATTTTGCTATATAAAAATTTATAAAAATTTGTCTTGTAACTTGGGTTGATATTATATACGTTGATATTAGGCCACGCAAAGTTAATTTTTCGTTTTGCATTACATGGAATCTGTAAATTGGGTCGGTCGGTCGGATTTTTTTTTTAATCGAACGTCACCAAAGGAAAACCAAAAATCAGGCTCACGATTTTATTTGTTGCAGACATGTTTTAGTTCAGTAAATTTATATATTTAAAGGCCCGAAGTATAGTTTTCGCTTGGTGTCCTATCGGATAATTCCGGAAAATTAAGGTCACCGTCGGTGAACACCGGATAAAAAGATGAAAAAAATAAACAGCAAAAATGGAATAATTAGTATATTTGAAACTCCAAAAAAAAAAAAAAAAAAAAAAAAAAGTGATTTTGCAAAATTTGGATCAGCGGGTAATGCAAAACTAAAAATCAACTTTGCGTGGCCTTAACAAGGGGGTCAACTGTATTGATTAAGTTGTAAATTTTACAATTTTATTGACCAATAAGCACGTGAAAATTTTCACAGACAAAAATTTACGATTTTGATCAACAACGCCAAATCGTTGGATAGATTTTCCGAACACGCAATTTCCGAGCCAAAATTGGCCAATGAGAAGTCACGATTATAGTTGGCGGTAGAATTAAATTGGCAAATTAATACGGCAATGGCATGTGCCGTATTATTTGCCGTAATTCTGTAGTGCCGTAATGCCGTCATGCCGTAATGCCACATAGTGATTGTACCCGCGGGTCAACGGGTGACCCGTCGGGCTGATCCGGATAGGTGACGGGTATTCCCAGCCAATCGCTGGTTTTGTTTTCAGTTTTGTTTACATCGGATAA
>CAJVPZ010002284.1:0-12698 GCA_910592135.1 Racocetra fulgida | reverse complement strand
ATCAGATTAAATTCAAAAAGTTTTGAAATAAAATCGACTATTTTTAATCTACTGTTATCGTTAACATTTTTTACAGGAGGATCATCAAAATTCCAGGTCAGGTGCATCGGGATGGCTTAAGTAATGTTAGCCAACATAAGTTTATAGTAAAATTATCAGCTGGGCATTTTTATCTAATGAATGGGCTATGACTTCATTGGTAAAATTTTTAGTGTTCTTGGACAAAATTAATCAATTCCGGAACATCTGACTAGGATTCCGATGCATGCCGACCCGGAATTTTAGTGATCCTTCTGTATAAGTTATTGTTAATGTTAAACATAAAATCTACTGTTTGTGTAGAATCTTATGAAAAACAGTATACTAACAGGATAAAACATGTCACTACACCTAATTTGGATAAAATTTGTTTTGACATTAAATTCTTTTACCAAACATATGGTAAATGTGTCTAATTATATAAAACTGACAAGATAAACATGGCACTACGCCTTTTTTAGTTAATTTGTTGTAACGTCAAATTCATTTTTACCAGATGTGTGATAAACTTTAATTTTTGTATTACCGTATTATTTATTTACTGTTGAGTAAAGTATGCCACCGCGCCTTTTTTAGAATATTTTGGAAGAAAAATTTTTTCTTGCTGTAATGTTAAATTTAATAGTTACTAATTAAAAGAATATTAGAACATGTGTTGGCAGTGATGATATCATTATATTATATAAATTATATATAAATTATTTAAGTTATAACGTTTACAAAGAATAGTGAAAAAAAATATACCGCCACGCCTTTTTTGGCAAATTTTGAAGAGGATGATATTTTTTCCTCACTATTTATAACCAAGCTAGAAGTATATGAAATAAGACATCATTTAAACTGTCTTATTACTAATAATTAATGGATAATTTACCTACCTTGCCTATTAGCCGTAAAATAAAATCAAGTGTTGTTTGGTGTCCATTACTACCAAATCTTCAATGTATACAACTGCCGCTAACTGAAATACTTTCTGTATTAGACTTGTACACATTTGATATAACATCACCTGGAGGCGATAAACTTTGTGAAGGTTATAAAATTTTATCTGAGGACTGCATAAATGGAAGTTGAGTAAGTTGTTTTTGAGTGGCACAAGTTATATATCAAGTAGATTCTTATTATTTTTTTAATAAAGGTGTGTAAAGGAGATGTAAAAACAATTACACTTGTAGATGAATATGAGATGCAATTATCAGATTCAATATTTGCATATGTGGAGTATCTGGGGTGTTTTGCTCGAGTATATGTGATAAAAAAAATTTTTGTTCATTTTTTAATAAATTATAAAATACTAATTGTATTTTTTAAAGAATGGTTGTAACAAGGGCAAATGCGACTGGAAAGGTCGTATTTCAGTTCCTCGAGATAAGCCACTTAACCTGTGTAATATTGAGTATCACGAAAATCATGATCCCGAACACGTTCGGAAAAAACTACTTCGAATGTCCAATTCAGTAAGAAAAACAATCACAAAGAAAGTTGAAAATGTAACTCCTTCAATGTTAGCAATAGGTAAGTTCAGAACTAAGTGTGTTTAAACAATTTGTTTTTTTAGATCTTTAAAACTGGACCATCATGAATGACATACGTTGCTTTTATCTTGATTTCAGAGCTTATGAATCATTCAAAAATTCTTGATACAACCTCTAATACCCTGGCAAATCAAGTTCAACTAACATCTACTCGAGTTGCACCCAATCTTGAGTCAATTCAAAATGCTCTTAAATATGATAAAAAGTTGTTTCACCCAAGCACATCAGAATTTGAAAAAGTAAAAAAAAATTTTTTTTTTTTAATCCGCAAATATACTCCCAGGACGTCATAAGCCGTAAAAGAATTTTTTCTTTTTATTGTTTAGTTATTTATATATTTATTTATTCTCTTTGATTAAACAGGTTTGCTCTCTAATGGATAAATATGAAATTGAAGGCACCATTATATCAAAACAATATGGTGTCAAGGGTGCCCAAGATCCTAAAGAACAAGCTGTACTTCTTGGTGTTGCATCCACAATTATGCCAATTCTTTTAAACAAATATCCAGATTTTCTGGCTGTAGACTCTACTGGCCGTCGCAATAGCTTAAACTTTCTAAATACTGCTTTCATGGTTAGGTCAAATGAACCCCGTGGTCGAATTGTAGCAATATTTGTAAGCGACAAAGAAACAATATCAGTTGTCGATCTTATGTTTGAGTCAGTAAGTATTTTATATATCCTTATAGATTTTATTGGATAATCTTATAACTTTTGCTGTTTGAAGTTTATACAATATAGTGTTAAAAATGGTGTCCAATTGAACCCTAAATGGCTAGCTATAGATAAATGAGATCCTTATCTTGCGGTGGCAAGAAAACACTTTCCTAATACACAAGTCGTTTTGTGTGACTGGTATGAGGGTGATTTTTTTATAAAATTTTATTGTTCTTTTTGTCTATATGTTTTTTTTTATATTTTTTTTTGCAATATTATTACTTTAGCTGATGTACTTAAGGAATGGTTTACGAAAAATTTGAATGACCAATGGTTTAGAGATAGAGTATTCTATCAATTCTGATTTGTTAAATGGTTCCGGGATTAGGAAGAATTTGACCAATGGAGGATTACTCTTATAGACGCCAAGAAGCTTCAGGCTGTTGCTGGAATTGAAAAATTAGCTGTTGCGGAGACGATTGCATCTTATTTTAGGAAGTACTGGTTTGGTGATTAGATTGATTAGTAAAAATTTATCATTTTTGATACCTTTCATATTTCATACTAACACTATAACAGATACATGGCCAGATTATAAATGTAACAATTGTCCTATGAAAACTAATATGCTATTGGAAAGCTATTTTAAAAAAGATATAATATTACACTATCGTGGGAGATATACAAAATCTTTATACGCAAATCTTGAAAAAATAGCTACGTCAATGCATGTGGATAGTGGGGAGATTGAAAAGTAAATATATATTTTTTTTTCTTTATAAAGTTCGATTCAATTATCTGTAAAAAAAAAAAAAAAATTAAATTCTAAGTACTGTAAAAAAAATTAAAATTTACAAATAACATAAAACAATCCTTTCTGTGAAGGTTTTGGCGAGAAGAAGGAAAACCTCCTACAACATCGAAATTACAACGAGAAAAAAAAAAGTATACACAATGGGAGAACTCTTATATAAAAATGACCATGTTCAAGGTAAGCATATCTGCACTAAATCTTTATATAAGTAACTCTCGATATAAGAACTCTTGATATAAGAAAGACTAATAAAATTTGATATAAGAAAATTAAAGTCAAATCTTGTTTATAACAAATCACTTAATATAGAAAGTTATTAATAAACTTTACTATTGCTATTACCTTATTATACCAGATTTACTTATATATGAATTTATATAATATAATATCTGAATTTTAAGAACCGTTTTTGCATAAAAAAAGTTGACTTTGCTGTATTATTATTTGTGCATTATATTCACAATCATTTATATTTTAAATTTTCCAGAAATTGATCAAGATACTTGGAATGTGTTCCGATTTGGTACAAATATTGATACTCAATATATTGAAATGGAAGATATCAGTGAAGAAAACTTTGAATCAGAGATCTCTACTTCAATTGACGGGTATAACAAAACTTTGTGTGTCACATGTAGAAGTAGAAAATTCGCTTGTCCATGTAGCTTTAATGTAATTCGCGGCCACGATTGTCAAGATATTGTAGCTGTTCAGTTATTTATTGATAAGCCTGAGTTACAAAAGTAAGCATCATTTGTTTATTAATTTTTTCTATATATATATTAATAGTTCTATTTTTCTTTTTACAGTACCTTTAATTCTCATGATAAATCCAAGCTAAAATGGTAAAAAAAAAAAAAATCTTGCTGATTTCTTTTTATTTTTATAGCAAATCAATTGTCAGTAGTATAGAGAACATACGAAATATATATTATATAATAATTAAGCGTGATGGATATATATGTCATATTTTTATTAAATGAGGCGAATTTGTTCATTTTAATTCGCAATGTTTGAATTCATAAGTTCATATATAAAAAAATTATAACCTTAGTAATAAATTAAATATTTAACTATTAAGACTATATTTATGAAATAAGAATTTTGTATTAGTAAATTTATAATTAATTTAATAATACTAATATATAATTTGCTTTTGCTACATTATAGGTCTGCAGCTGAATCAGCTGCAAGCAGCTCTCTCGAGTCCTATCTTCGCCAGAAAGATGCTAATGGTCACAATAAAAATGAACTCAAGTTACCCGAGAGAAGAGGTCCTAAAAATAAGAGAAAAAGTCGATTGGTACCAGGAGAATCTATTCAACTACGGGATACAATATTAAACATACCTTACTATACGGTGAAAATTGTTGAAATTATTGGTGAGAGTAGAGTTATTGTGAATATTACCTTTGAAAATGGTAGTCAAAATCAACGCATAGTTCAACTGGATGATATAATCGGATATGCCGATGAGCAAGTAAAGAAAAAATCAAAAGTAATATGACTATGATTTTATTTGGGTTGTTGTGCAACCAAACCATGTTTAGAGTATATATTTTATATATACTCTAAGCATGATTTGGTTGCGTAACAACATCTAATTTTTTGTTTTTCGATACTATTAATATAATTTATAAATTGATACGTATTAGGTGAATAGGCAACTTATATCTTCACAACCCATATCATCGTCCAAGGATTCTCATGGCAACATCGTTGTTTTTACAATACCATTTGGAGGAAAGAAAGGCACATTGTATTTAACCTCTACTTGTCCTGTGGATACGAGTCTTATACTTATCCAAAGTGTCTTTACTCACCAAGATATTTATAACCAAGCTACTGCTTTTGTATTAGCTGATTCAAATTCATATACACATCTTCTCTATCAAGTTCTTGATCATATGGAAAAGAAAAAATGGGTAGAAGCTAAATTCTTTTAGATTGAGAAGTTGCCATCATATACTGAATTATCAAGAACAGATCAAGTAGATTTATTTGGGGGACTTTCAGAATGGTTTTTTGAACAATTTGTTCATGATTCTTTAGACAGAAATCTTCTTGTCGTCAAAAGCACAATAACAGATACATGTGATTCAGACTACTGTCCAAGAAAAGGTTTGAATTCAACAAATTACTACGACATTGTACTTGTGTAAGTAACCACAATTTTCACTTTATGTTGTCTTAGAATAGCTAATTTATCTTCGTTAACAGTTTAGTATAACAATTTTTTATAAAATTTGTCTGCTTTTAATAATACTCACAAATCTAGTTGTCTTAATTTTTTGATTATTTTTAATTATTTACTTCGGCATTGTTAAATCACACCAGTGGTGTCTAACACCACAGCTATTTCTCAAAAGCTATCTAAATAACCCAGGCCAGATGTATTAAGTAAAATGTTTAGCAACCCAAAAAATCTTACCCAAATGTTATTTAATTTTTAGTCTACAACTTCTAATTTTATCTAATTTTTAACCTAACCCTTAAGTATTGACAAAATTATAATGCGATTTATAATAATTTGATTTATTTTTTATTTTATTTTATTTTTGTATTATTTTATTACTTTATTTTTTTTTATTTTTAATTTTTTAATTTTTTAATTTTCTTTTATTTTTTAATTTTTATTTTAGAAAAACTCAAGCATCTGTGCTACTAGGAAGTAGCTACTTCGAATCATATCTTAAACATTGGCAAGAACCTGACAATATTCTATGTAGTGCAGAATTCAAAACTATAAATGATAAGAAACCAATAAATATTCCTGTAAATGCTTTTAAGAATGATAAATATAAATCAGTAGAAACTGGAAATATCAAGTAAAGTGATTCATTTTCAATAATTACTTACCTACTTTCTATTTTCTAATATTTTTCTAGACATTTGTATCTATGTACGGGCAAGATTAAATCAACAAGACAAATTGACCAGTGGCTGCTCTTGATTCTTGCAATCAACGTTACAGATATTAGTATTACTAATAAAGGAAAATATCTTGAGAATAAAGATCTTCCAGAAGAGATTGATTTTCCTTCTGAAGATGTAGATGTAAAACAAAGATAATACATAAATTGATTTTATTTTTATTTATTAATTGTATAAATGCAGATATTATAACTTTTTCTTGTACTTTATTTTTAATAGATATCGTCTTACAGGAGTTTCCTTTTGCGATGGTAACTATCATATTGCAGATGTTCGTTTTGAGAATGTCAAAAATACAGGATAGTATTAGTATGATGGAATGGGAAAGTCTTATCGTGCAAGGGCAATGTACATAGGAAGTTCACGTCCATCTCACATAGATAACTACACTATGGATTATGTAATTTATATGAAGATCTAAAGAAATTAGTGAGTTACTTGGACATAATATAATTTGAATATCTTTGATATACGCTATTTTCAATTCTTTCAATTTATACACATGTTTTGATTTCACCTAAAAAAATTTCGGGTCATGAATAAAGATGATGTACCTCGCGCGAGGTAAACTTAGTCTATATTTTTCGCGTGATTTATATAAATCATGTGATAAATTTTTAATTTATATTATTTGAATAATTTACCTCGCGCGAGATACATTTCTAGTCATAAAGTAACTAAGTAGTACTAATGGACAAGTCAACATTGAAAAATGTTATCAAAATAATAGCCACTTATAAAGGTAAAACAATAAGGCACTTATAAAGGTGAAAAACAGCATTAAAATGGTGGTTGAAATCTGTTAAATATGAAATTCTGACGAGCTAATGCTAGATATTACTGTTATATTATTAAACGGTTTAGTTTATAAAGTCAAAAAAAGTCTTTACATAATAGGAATTTGTGCTTCCACAAAAAAGAACTTCAGATTTTAAAAAAAGTTATAGCGTCACAAATAAAATCTTAAGAATCTATTCACAATCATTGTTATTAAAAACTTATGAAATTTAATATTAGCAGTTTTTACAAGACTATAGACATGTTCTGTCCTGATTTTTAATTTTGTAGCAGCTTTAATTGTTGTGTTAAACTTCTTAATTAAGACTGTCTTATTGATGCGTTAGTCCAAGAATATGTTGCGACATTGTTTACATAGATTCGAGGCTTCGAGATCGATATGAACAAGGTACAGTACACTTAAAATCGGGTATATAGTATTATATTATATTATATATATATCTATTTACGTATTCATTACTGCATTAAGCAATTCCATAACTGCTAACTTGTGTACCCGGGTATTTAGACCAGAAGATACTGATACCTGGCTATTTTTTATAGTAAGAAATTCTAAATATATAAGCTAGGTGCTGAGAAAAGGGCCCAAATTGACAAAAAAAAGATCTTTAGAAAATCAAATTTTGTCATAAGAAAATATAAACTTTAAAAAGCCATACTGTAAAATTTTATTAATACAACTATTTTTAAAAAATAATCCCAATCTTATTCTAAATTGATTTATGCAAAAAAATTACTTTTGAAAAAACTGTCAATTTGGGCTCTTTTTTCAGCACCTAGCCATATTATCTTACTTTATCGTTATTTTCTCACCTTACAGTATTACTATCTCATTAATTAAATAATATTCTCCCTTGATTGTCTGAAAAATTGACTGTGCAGACCCAATTGTTTCTAGTTACTCGATTGACCAAAATCTGAAATTTACGTTTTTACAATGAATTTTTAACAAAATGATTATAAGGAGCATTCAATTAATCACACTGATTGAACAACAAAGCGAACTGTTTCTACTCTTGCTTTTCAAATATTGTGCTTAATCAAATTGCTTATTTATTTTTAATGAATATTTATTTTAACTACAGGAACATTTTGAAAACCAAATTGAGTGGTATTACCATTACCTAATAATAAATCTTTATGAACTTTAATACTGAATGAAATAAATTGAGAATCATTACCTGATAGTAAATCTTTATAAGATCCCGCTTTTAAATATGCTAATTAGTAAATATTCTATATACATATTCGTAGGCTTAATGTGAGATCGTCGATCAAGAATTACTTAATAACAAATATTTGTAAGTCTTAATGCTGCAAGCATTAGAACACCAAGTAACATACAGCTGACAAGATCTTGAGCGCAACAATACCAGACGGTTTAAAAGAATCTCTACCAACCTTTCGAATACCATCCAACTAGGTTTCGAAATACACAGACCGAATCCTCCACTGATTTTTTTTGATATTGTCTAGTCTATCATAAGAATTAGTTCTAGTTGAATCTCTTCATACGATCATTGCCTTGTCCATCTTGAATCATTATATCAGACTACATTTATCCGCGCGATTTTGGAATTTTTGAAGGCTATAAAAACTGTATTCCACAATTGGTGCTTGAACCGAAATCAATATGTTGAATAGCAATATAAATCCGCTTACTACAGACAAGCTTCGTTTGTACCTCTCACGTGTCTGTTGGCCCTTAAATTCAGACGGGTACGGGCTCAAACCCGGCCCTTAGACCCGTACCTGCCTGACTTTAAAGGCCTGCTATTGGCAACAGGCATAAATGAGATACATATGAAGCTTGTTTGCAGAAAGTGGTTTATCATGCTATTTAACATGCCGATTTCGATTCAAGCACCAATTGTGGAATACAGTTTTTATAGGCTCTAAAAATTCAAAAATCGCACAGGTAATTTTTGCGGAAGTCTACATGTGAGACACCATACTTCATGTGTATTATTCATATAAGATTAGATTTGGCTAAAGTGCCACCTAAGCATTACACTAACGAAAACCTGTAAAATTTTCTGTAATGATTTGTAAAAACTTAGTTTGCTTATAAAAGAATATGTTTCTCTGGATTTCAGTTGGAATAACAAACTTGAACCAGAAGAACAAGAAGCATTAGTCAAAAACGCCACGTTGACCTCTCTGAAGTTTAGTTGGAATACAAACTTGAGCAGAAGGACGAAAAGTATTAGCTGATGCACTTTGTAAGAATACCACGTTGACTTCTCCGAATTTTGCTTGGAATAACAAACTTAGATCAGGACGAAAAGTAGACACCACGTTAGTTCCTTTAAATCTTATTAGAACAACAAATTTGATTAGAAGAACAAAAAGCATTAGCTGATACGCTTTGAAAGGACATCACATTGACTTTGCTGGATCATAACTAATAAAGTTCTATAAAATACCTTTCTAATATTGCTATAAATAGGATTCCTAAATAGTGAAGTCTTTATTAATCAAATGCAGTTGTTTTCCAAATAGCTAAACTGCCTCTTATAAAGTATGTAGCACTAAATTTTCATTTCTCAGGATAAAACCTCTCAACCATATACAGTACTATACTAAAGGTTTTAAAATTGGTGAAAGGAAATAAACCCGGATCTTGTATACGCACTTTTACGGTAGTTTCGTAGATAACTCTTGAGATAGTGCCTTGTATCTCTAAATGTGCCCATAAAAACTGAACTTCTAACGATATGCGTTTAAAAACAATAAAAAAATGTAAGTATACTTGCGTCAGGATTTAGAAAGAGGGAGGTCGTTATCTAACTCATTACGGATTAGCAAATTTTACCTATTAAAAAGTGGGTTAAAAAGCGAGTTTTATGAATAAAATAAAAGCAAAAGTGGATTTTTATCTTACAAAAGCGGTTTTTTGCATGATAAAATAAAGAAAAGCAGATTTGCACAAGCATCTATATTAAAAGACGGGTTTCACATAGTATAAATGATAAATGCAGATTTTACATCATTATCTCAGGTTTTACATGATATAACCAATCAGCGCGGGTTTTACAATTTAGTAATGCGGGTTTCACCCTGTCGTATTATTATTATAAACTATTTGAGTTAATTAGTGATTTGCCAGTCAACCAGAGAAGATCTACAAATTTTTATAAGTAAATTTTACTATTAAGCTAAATGTGGAGTGCACCAATCTAAAACTTTTTTTCTTACTAAGTGAATCATTCTTGGGCTTATAACAAAAGTTGTAGAGCTCATCAAGACGCATCTAATGGTGGTAAGAATGTTAAAATTGGCTTGGTAGTTCTTAAGAAATCTTTAAAAAACGTTTTGTTAATATATAAAATTTCTTTAAAAAAAATTAATTTTTTTTAAGAACCACCAAACCAATTTTAACATTCTTACTACTATTAGATGCGTTTTGATGAACTCTACAACTTTTATTATGAGTTTAAGAGTAATTTAATTAGTAAGAAAAAAAGTTTTAGATTGGTGCATTCCATATTTGGCTCAATAATAAATTTTACTTATAAAATTTGCAGATCTTCTCTGGTTGACTGGCAAATCAGCAATTAATCGTTTAATTCATAACAATATAAGCAGTGCTAAATAAAAATTAAGAATTCTAAACATAGATAATAATATTATAATTAGGAATAGGCAAGTCAAGTATATTTTGAATTCACTATGCAGACTATACAGTTTTCAACTTTATGCAATTATACTAGCTAATTAGAATTATACCAGCTAGCTTGAATTTTAAAAATCGCACTGCATAGTTTATTAAAAATTTTGTGCAGTGACCCATCCCTAATTATATATTTAAAATTCTTAGTTTGCATTTGGTAACTTATATTAATACATATTTAAGTTAGATTAAATCCAATAAACAATTAATATATATACAGTAAGTAATTTTGTTATATTATTATATATATATGAATATTATTGGTTTAGGCTGTATATAAACTAGTCTGAGTTTCTTTTCTTGCTATCATTTGATATGAAGTTTAAGTTGTAATTCTTTTCTGTATAAAAGATTTTAATTAAATTTCAATAAAGATAAAGACATGGTCTTACCATTAATATTCAAATATATGTAAATATTATATACCAAATTTTTACTTATCTATTATTTAAAATTGTGAAAAGTTGTACTGCTCTTATATATAATTTTATCTTACTATAGTCAGACCTCTCTAAATGCATTCTCTATAAGTACACACCCTCTCTAAATGCAAAGTACTTTTTTTTATTATTCTCTAAATACATGTTGCTAAAGTGTAGTCCCAAGGGCGTGCACTTAGAGAGGTCTGACTGTAATATGTTATATTATCGATCAATTGCAAATAAAAATTCTGTAACAGGTTTGTAACACAGCAAAATTTCTTAAAAATCATTAATATTAGGTCAGAATCAGAGTCAGGAGTTAGAGAAGGGGTGGTATATATTGTAAAATCACTTAGCGAAAACTTTTTGTTAGAGTACTAAAGGTGGTTTCTTATACGAATTTTTGAGAAATGAACATTTTTTTGGCAAAACGAATATTTGTTGATCATATTACGTTATATCTGATTTTCAAAATCTGATTCGTAGTTAAGAAAATCTGCACCACAAATCTGTTCCAGATTTTTTATTTGCTGATCAATTAAGGATTCTATTGAACATTTTTGCTAATGAAAAGTACTAATTTATTTTAATAAATTCAAAGTTAGTGCAGTGTTTTTGCTACTGTCTAATCTTTGTAGATTCTTGTAAATTATATCAGCAAATTTAAGATATTAAATTAATTGAATGTTTTAACTACCATTTTAGAGTATATTAAAGTAGTCCACCAAAGTTTAAATCAATCGTTACTGCAGCATCTCAGTATTTTTTTCTTTAAAACAAACTAAAATATTAATATTGCAGAACTTTGTTATAAAGTATTATAATACTAGAGTTTGGATAATGTTAATATTTGAAGAAAAAATATTAAGATACTATGGCAATGATTGATCTAAATTTTGGGAGGCAGTCTAATATACTCATAATTTTGCATAGGTTTAGAACTTTATATAGAATTTTAAATAATTAAAGGAGTAGTAATTTATAATTTGTCAAAGAGTACTGCAAAGAGAAAAGCTAGAAGTGAATACTTGAAGATTTTACTATAGCGAGTTTAGCCCCTGATGGTTTTTGAAGTTATGTAATTAATTATGTATATGATTAGGTTCGATAGTATATAATATAGAAATACAAATTAGGCTTATCGGCTCTATTAATTAACCGATTTTTAAAGTACGCACATTACCGAAATTACCAGAACACTGATTATCAATACATAATGTTGCAATTCATCAGGAGCTAAACTCGCCATAGTGAAATCTTCAAGTATTCACTTTCAGCTTTTCACTCTGCAGCACTTAAATCATTAATACACATTGATAAAAAATAAAAAATTTGATATATTAAATAGCACTATTTGAATGCTATTTGGTATGTCGTTCAATATGCTATTCAACTTATTACGTAACTTTGCAAAATGAATGTCTGTGAAGTTATGTGATAAGTTGAATGGTGGCATTCAAATAGTGCTATTCGATATATTAAATTTTTATTTTTTACTAGTATTATTTAATCACAAGATAAATAATAGTCTATTAAATAAAAAATTAACTTACAATGCTTTAGTTTCATCGATCTCATAATCTGGAAATCCTTTTTTTATAAAATAATAAAACTTTCTTCGTGGATCTAATGCAGTACATAACATCATAATTGTATTAGTTTTAGAATAATACAGTCAAACCTCTATAAATGCAACGTGTACAGACCAGCCTAAAACGTGCATTTAGAGAGGTTTGCATTTAAAAGAAGCTAATTAAATTGCAGCTTTTGATATTTGATCTGCAAGTTTGTGTAACAAACTTAAATACTGACTTCTGATTGGCT
>CAJVPZ010002283.1:0-12698 GCA_910592135.1 Racocetra fulgida | reverse complement strand
TTGTGCAAAAAAGGTCATAAATTTTTATTAGTTGGGATTATGAAAAATAAGTTTTTATAATATAAATTGCAGATTTTAATTATTTATTGTGCCTATAGACTAAACCTAAATGCTTAAACATACCTCTTATCTAACTTCCAAACTACTTTGTGAATTGCAAAATTACTTTGTCAGTTTATAAAAACTTCTAATTTTTTTTGTTTACCCTTCCTGAATTCATATTTGTCAATCTTGTAACATAAAAAAATCATACTTTAATAGGATCTTATTATAATAAGATGGTTTGCAAAAATCAGCCAATCATTATAAAGCCTGCTATGTTTGTGTAACCTGATTTTTGGTGAATGATCAAGATGTCAGCCTCACAGAACTGATTAATAATTTCTCTTCAGCGCTCAAAAAAGGTGTAGCAGAAGCTGGTTACTGTGGAGAAATTACTGCCAGACTATTGCTTCTTAAAGCTTGGGATAATTGCATTCGAAAGTTAGCAGAGATGTTGGCAATGATTATTCTCGTTTATGACTATTAATGAATTTTTAAAGTCACTACTCGCGAACAATGTTTATAAAAAAATTGATGATAATCTTAAAATTAAAGTAAAGTTTACGGGGACGACGTTTGGCAAAGCTTACATTAAGCTCACACACTTTATCAGTGTTACATATACATAGAATAGGAAAAATCTAGGGGAAGCTCTGATGCGCGGTGTTGCATTTTCATGTAAACGAAATCAGCAGGGGTAGACATCATCATACCTATATATATGGGCACTCTTCATGAAAGGCTTAACGAAGATCGTATTTCATACATACTAATACAAGTTAAAAATTAGTCTACGGATAATAAAGGTGATGACTACCCACTCTCTGCAACAGCAAAGCTGTCACCAGAATATATAGAAATTGAGAAACTTTCGCATATGCCATTTTTGTCGTTATATTTGCAATTAGGTGCAAGAACAGAGTTTGCTGACGTCCCAAAAGAGTTTATTCAAACACATCAAGTCACTTCATGTAAATGTAAGATCAAAGACGTGCTGAAAGATTATCAAGCAGGTGATATTGAAACGAGAAGTGAATTTGTCAAGAAGATTAGAATCGACGATAATAAGAGTATCTCAGACGCTGAAAATACAACGTTCAGGAAGTATTTTCAGATGCCACTTGCATTATTTGGGTTGTCTCCGAACATCTATAGCTGTTTGGAGCAACCTACACCTGTTTCCACAACCTCGCCATCAACCATCGCTAATGATCTTACAAATAGCTTTAAACAACTGTTGACTGCTTGGGTTGATCCTACATTGGGGGAACACCCAGAAGAAATGACAATAATTAAACGTACGGAACCATTAGTATACAATATGGAGTATTATATAAAATTTAATGGATGTGTGATAGCATGTACAGTATACTGGTTCGGTAAAGGAGTGTAGATCGAGCGAAACGGGAGTGTTGTAGTTTATAAAATACACGTGATTTTTAATTTTTCACTATGTAAAAAATCGTGTCACACCGGGTACTATAGTTAGTGGCGTACGGTAATATAATTATTGTGAAAAACAACGCAAATTTATGATAATTATGTATATACAAGCAACTCTAGATATAGGAAACCTTCGGCATAAGAAACTCTTGGCATAAGAAAGATTTTAAAAGTTCCATTTGAAAATTTTATAGGTATTTGATATAAGCAAGTTTCGATATAAGAAGATTTTGGCTAGACCTGGTGACTTTTTTTATATCAAGAGCCAGTCGTATTCATTAATATTTTATCGTGATTTTGTATATTATTTTTGTGCAACCGTGATAAACTTTTGGAGCCGACTGTACATGGTATACAGTATTAACCATAATTTATAACTTATATTGCTTTCAACACTTATGGCATTAACTTTGACATGAGATACTGACTATTAGTTGCAGCACGAATTTTAGCTTTGCATACCAAAATTCAGGTATTCAAGGTGTTCAGGTAGAAACTATTTCATAATACATTTTATTTTTGGAGGCTACTGACGTACATATTATTTATTCATATCATTCTTTTTTTAAGCTTATTTCCGGATCTCAAATTCGAGCTAATTCATTTTATATTCAGCCCAAATTAAATAATATTGTAATATCGATATACCATAATCAATAATAATAATCAATCATGTAGTCTATATAGTAGAAAAGGCCTAAATGCATATATAATATATAGAGCATTTAGGCCTTTTCTACTACAAAGACCCTATATATGACCCTATATATAGATTATTCTACCGACACGCACCATGCTCCCAACATAAAAAATGTTTTCTAAATTATTGATAAGTAATTTTTTAATTTTTTATTTCTTTTAATAGCATATAGAAAATCTAATATTTATTTCAATAATTTTTTTTTACACCTTTATAAATGTTTTTTTGACAATAAATTATATACTTATTATAATAATTACGTATTAAAGTTTTTTAAAATTCGTCTAAATAAATGTTTAATGTCTAATAGTCCAAGATTACCAGAGATTACCATGGATGGAAACATAAATTAATTCCCAGTATTCTCCAAGTAATTATGATGTTAAATGTCATGCAACACCAAGCATCCAAAACGGTGGTAAACCTCTCCGTCTTGCTTCATTCCCTATCCCAATCCTTGTATTTAATTCATCATCGTTTATTCGATTTCCCAACTTAATTTTCATTGTGTCACCAACATTTGCTAGATTTTGAAAGTACTCAAGTTCATCTTTTGGTTCCTTCCATGTGCATTGTTTGAATTTGTTAATTATATAAGCAGTCCTTGCTATATGTATCAAAGATACATCATGCATCTTATTAGCATATAGCTTTAAATGTTCCATAACGACTTTACTAATCCTTTGTCCATCTTTAGCCGTATATTGCCATATATTTGAACCGCAACGCCCATTTTGTACACCTCGTATAAGTAGCAACCAGTAGTGTAAATTTAAAGTTGTATATCTAAAAATGTTCTCATCATAATCTGATGGTTTAATTTTACCAGTATCAAGTAAATTCTGAACATACATAATCTCATAATTTTGTTTAATCTCATGTGTTGATAAATCGTTTGAGACATAAAATTGTTTTCCAATTCGCATTCGAACACGATTAACTATTCGAAGATAAAGTCTTAAATCGTCAATAAATCCAGCCAATGATAGTACTCGAAGATCAAAGATTATACCACGATGATCAGAGTTTCTCTCAGCTTTAGAATTTATAAGAGCCTCTAACCAATCAGAAGCAAACATTCGAAGATCCATATATTCTTTATGAGTAAGTATATTTGTACGATAAAGAAGTCTACACGCATCTAAAAAGAAGCTTGGGTCAGCATCGGTTATATTGATCAAAAGTGGAGAGCCAACATTGAAAAGTTTTGGAATGGATCGTGGAATCTTATTTAAATTTGGGAAACCATAACCTTCGACGTTAACAGAATCAGAATAGATAGAAACGAATTCCGAATCATCTTGATCTCCAATGACATAAGAAGAAAGAATAAAAGTTCGAATTAAATTGGCAGCCCATTTAGCATATTTCTCTTCACCTGAAAAATAATGAGCCAAAACCAAAGTCGTTATATTTTCAAAGAATGAGTCAGGTGTAGAAAAGTATTCTTTAAAATCAATATTTTGAGAGATCTTGTCATTATCAACAGATTCAACGGGTTGATGTGATAATTTGTAAATACTTGATTTTGGTTTCAAGAAATGTACAAGAGTATTTTCATCATCTTGAATGCCACGTTCCGATTCAAATAAATTAATTGTAGCTGATAATATTTCGTCAGCACGTTTGATCAACACTTGAACTATTTCAACTACATCAGGGATTTGTAACCAAAAATTCAATCTTGCTTGATTTAGTAACTTTTCATCATAAATAAATAATCGAAAAGGATCAAAGCCATGAATTTTTCGAGCAATTCGTTCATCTAGACCATCTATAAATTCCTGAATTGCCAATAACCGATTAAACGAACGTAATGCACCGGCTTCTTTCTGGTTCAATTCTTGTGATGCTTGACCGGAAAATAAACGAAAAACCCAACCAATTGTTTTATATTGGTCACTTTCAACAAATTTGTAAAGACCATGATGAGGTTCCCATGGAGCAGATGTTCTGTTAAAATTTCTACTAGTAGTTGGGACACCTAAACGCCATAACATATCCAACTAAATAAAATTATAATTGTTAATTAAAATCTTGACTTTTTTTTTTGTCATTTCGATTATTAATAATACGTATGAAAAAAATCGACATGCACTTTTGACCTTCTACCATAACGCATATTTTCGTTAAAAGTTTTATTAGAATCATAACGAAAGATGATTTGAGGTTCCTCTGGAGTGATAGGCCGTGTATCCGATCCATTTAACAATTGAGAGTTATTTATCAATCTTGCCATCGGTACAATGAAATATTTATATTTTTCTCCCCATTTATATAAATGAAGTCGAATATCAGCAAACGCGTTAGGAGTCAAAAAACAATTTCCATCGAATGGTAAAATCCAACTAACATTGTGTTGAGATTTACCATGAGCGATAGCCGCATTCCTACCACCATTCTAAAAAAGATGAATGTATTTAAAATTCAAAACTTGGCTAAAAAAAAAGAATTATTTCATATTAGATTCGTGTAATTGAAGAAAAAAAATAAAATTACTTACATTATTTATGGCATATAAGTTTTTTTCATGATAAGTATAATCAATTGTCCTTAATTTACCAACTTCTGAAAGATTCATAAATTCATTTGAATGAAAAAAATCAGGTTCCGGAAAATCTTCAAGGCGAAAATCATATTTTAAATATTCTTGTTCATCAAAAGGTATTCGAATGTAACTTTGGTTATGTAACTTTAAGAGATTAATTATAGCATTTTCGTATTCAGAATTCACAATTCGGTTAAGGATCCACCATTTTTTTGTGTTTAAGAATTCAGATTCATGTTCTAATATAAATTTCAAGTTCTTTAAGGTTTGGCCGGTTTTATGACGTGGAGGAAGGTCGTTACCAAGAATACGGTATAATAGAATTTGACCATTTATATTTACTGTTCGTGAAGATACTAAAAAGTATTTTGTTAAGTTGTTGTTATATATAAACCAGTTATATATTAAATAGAGTCCTATAAATCCTATCATGATAATTGTAAGTGCCTGACGAAGCCATCGTAATTTGCGAGAATAAACAGTCTGTCGTGCAAAAGTTTTGTCAAAATAAATGCTATTTGAAGCTTGATAACGAGGTAATGATTCTTGGTTTTTAATAGTTGTAATCCTTTGCTCAAGAGTTCTTCGAGCAAATGAAGAATATGAACTAAATGTATTATTCCTATTTGATTGTGAGTGGTAAAAAGCCTGCGAATCAAGTCTAGTTGAATTTATAGATGTCAATGGAGCACTTGATATGAACTGCACTTGGTGAGGCTTCATCTAATGATTTATTATTTTATTATTTTTTTTTTTGTTGTGTTTATGTTATTCTAGAATAATGAAAGGTTTAGATGATAATGAAATTCGTAAAATTAAAATAATACTACGTACGAACAGTTTTTTTTTTAGTGAACACAACAGATCTGAAAAAACTATTAAAAGCATGAATGAAATTAATAAAATCGACATATAGTTTATTTATTAAAACACAGATCCGATTGCCGTACCGATGAATCAACAAACATGGCATCGAGTAAACATTACTACGAAGATGTTTCAGGAAAAAAGTATAGTAATATTAGAATGGCAATTTAAAAATAAATATATAGGTTTATCCATGTTTCAGCATTTCAATGAATTAAAAGATCGTACCAATACATAGGTTTCAGTTTTCTAATCAAGATAAAAACTAGTGGTTACGCATTTACAAGATGTTTAATGACTTACATATCGTATCACACTTCATGCATATCCTTGATTCAACATAATAAACCCCGGATAAGAGATCTGGTAATATAAAATTTATTGTCAACCTTAGGCAAGATCGACTAATTCGTCTGATCGGCTAATAATTCTATTGGTTATGTACTCTTAAAAAGTTTTATTAATTCCATAGTTAATTAATCCTCATCTGTTTGAAAAAGCTAACTTAATATGTAGTAACTTCTCTGCTTTTGAAAGTTACTATTAAATTACATTAAAAGAATGCGAGTCAAAGATCTTTTTTGAAAGTGCATACGTACGTACGTACGTACGTACGTACTTTAAAGCCGTACGTACGTATATGTAATGCAAAAGTAAATGGAAATTGTTAGCCAATCAGACGAACTTCTCTACCAATCAATAGTTTCCTTTGAATGTTGTGCAACCACTAATAGTGGAGGCGCAATTGCGTCATTAATTTCTTTAGGAAACTAATGAATTAAAATGTTCGAGTGGGACAACCTAAGAGACAGTGCATATCTATTTTTAAGATGATTTTGTGAATTGTACGTACGAGCTAAAATCAAGAAATCGATTAAATATACTCAAACGATGGCTTCTAAACTAGAAAGGGTGTTTATTAATGTTAAAATAATTTGTGAAGGCGGTTTAGATGTAATGTATCCCAGTGTTGGCCATTTTGGGTCATATTCAACTTTATATGACCAAGGTGGTCATAATGTAATAGTAAATTTTATAAGTCATAACAGGTCATAAGGTCATCTATAGTTAACCAATAGGTCATAACAGGTCATAGGCCAACACTGATGTATCCTGCCTCCTCGTCAAAAAAGAAGACAAGATGAGATTGTCGTTTTAAGACAATCAGAAGCCTGAGTGATTTCTCAAATATCTTAAGACATATATACGGATGTATAATCATAGCTTTAGGCTGAAATATGCTTGAATAATACGTATTAGGCAGCCGCTTTATTTCACTGTTACGTACAAGTCGAGCTGTTTTCTCATTAAAGGTTTTATTCAAAACCAAATTGACATGCAATGGTATGTTATAAATACTGTACATACGTATGCAGAATGTGGCGAAAATTTAATTTTCTTGTTATGGAAAGAGATTTTTCATACGTACGCTCATCCTGGAAATATCTTATTTACTCGAAATGTCTATCATTTTCCTAATTGCGGCGTGCATATTTCATTTCAATGGTACCAATAAAAAATCTTGGTTAATTGAACTATAGTCATGAATAATCTGAATAATTTAAATTCATACGTATTTATTAACAAGGGTTAGCATCGCGCTGTTGTAGTGCGTTTAGATTATTTAGATTATTTAGATTATAAGTAGGGATGTTAAAAGTCCGGTCTGGTTTGATTCGACTCAAAAAGTCGAGTCTTTATTAAAGTTCGGTCCCAAGTCAACTTGGAGCTCGATTTCGTGCATCGTTGAACATTTAAATATAGCAGAAAAAGATGTGCAGCATAATTTGCATGCATACATTTATTTTTCTTTGGTGTTTTTTGACGCTATATTTGAGTGCGTGAGAGTGAAAACTTGTAACCAATCATAGTAAATCATTAAATCTATTCGTAATAGGTCAATAAATATACCGGGAACGAGGGAGTATATAGTTATACGGCTAGGGATAGGAATCGATTTAGTCGACTAAATCATATAGCTGATTCCTATCCCAATATACGGTAATTTGAATCATCCAGAGCGACCATAAAAAAGTGCAGTAACGTACGATTAATTAGTGCCACCTATTGGCCTCTCATAGCAGCTTATTGTAAACGTTTTTTTACTTTTTATTAACTCTGGCTGTGCCGTCACTGCACTTTTTATGATGGCCCTAGATGATGTCATGATATTTTAGGCAGCGTTCTCACAAAAAATTGGTCACGCCTGTAATTTTTTTACAAAGAATAAAATTGCGTTGTAATTTGGGTTAGGGTAAAATAGCTTCACGCTCGATTGTATGTACACATGCTCTTGAAATTTGACAGGTCAAAAATGCACGGAGGTGAACAATTTTTTGTGGGAGAGCTAGGGCGTCTTGGACGGTTCTGGAAATTAATAATTAATGGTTATACAGTATTTCATTGTGAAAGGGTGTGAGTGCAGATTTGATATTTAATTGCCTAAAGTTGGAATGCATATATAATAATCTCTAGTCCATTACTGGTTTTGTTTTTTAAAAAAATAAAATAAAATTGTAATGAAAGCCTGTGATAAAGAAAACGTTTTTGATAATCAGTGTATTTAAAAGTTATTCAATAGTGAGAGGTTATTTTTCGGTCATTTTGCAGTGACTCGGCAACTAAAGTAATGATTTGCATTTGGTCTAATTAGTTAAATGGTAATGGTAAGCAGCGTCATATTCCGCGTGTAAGAACCTCGCTTGGTGATGGTTAGGCTCCGCGGTTGCGCAGTGATGGTGCAGCTGCCCCTTTGTTGAACTTAACAGCATCTTTATCACTTCATAAATGATTGCCTAATTGATTCTTTTTGAAGCTACATGGATTTCTTCTAGACGACTTTCCCTGTATGCTTAGATATTATAGTTTGGTTAGAGATTATGTTTACATTGTTTTCTTTGGGAATATAAATTCCTATATCTTTTATTGTGTTTTAATAAAGTCATCTGTTGCGATCTGCAAATACTATTATAGTACTGTACCGTTATGAATTGTAGTATCATTGTCAAAATATTTCTGGTATACAATACTTTCAACTTTTATTAAAGAAAAAAAAAACAATTATAATCGGCAAAAAGACAGTAGATTCAAAAATTTGCAAACTTGAAAAATTCTAACGAAATATATCAATTCGAAATAGTGTTAATTATTACTTAAGAACTGTTAAAATCATATCTGAGATTTAATGCAGCACCAAAAAAGGTATAATGTTTGTGTTGCAGCAAAAAAATCTTTAAACTTATTAAGTTAGTGATTACTATAGGGTTAGAAGTTTACTACGTAAGATATATATATAATAAATCAAGGAAAATTTTTTATTAGAGCACTGAAAATCCTACGTATGCAGGTTTGTTTAGTTATAAGTGAATATAAAAATTTTTTAATCCAGTAATCAATAATAGATTTAAAAGTGATCACATTATTTTTCGTTCCAATTTTCGTTTTAATCTTTGAAAAGTTCGACAGAAAAAAAATAAAAATAGTTGAATATTAAGAAAGTAAATTAATAAACCCAGAGAAGAAAACTCAAAAAAACGTTTCAAAGGTAAAATAACATAAGATCAGTCTTGCGTTCTCTTTAAATTTTTTTTTTTACATATCGTGAGCAGCATCTTGAGAGTATAATACACAACACAACCATTTCAGTATTAATATCAATTCAATACGTATCATATATGTACGTACGTACGTAGTAAGATCTTTGAAATAATTAACTACTTAACACTGTATATAGTAAAATTCGATTACGTATTTTAGTAACAAAATTGTCATAGGATTAGGGTGTCTGGCACGCAAAAAAAAACTTTGGAATGCCATAAATATTGTATGATTAATAATCATAATATATACTGATACTATAAGTCTATAGATACTATAAATAGTTTTTTATACTGTCCCAGTGTCATGCCACAAATAGATTTGGCATGCCTTTGCCACTATGCCAGACACTTTGCATAGGATCCTATGAAAAGTATTTATACGATATTATGTACGATACTCTATTTTCTATTATTTTTCTACGTATTATATATATTACGTTTTAGAATCGTAGGTGTTTAGGTAAGGTGATACAAAAGTTACATTTTTGATGCATCAAATAATCGTAATATCAAAATTGTAACTTCCGTATTTGGTGTCTGTCCGCATGCGTATAATCGTTACATTCTTGATGCATTACATTGTTATGATTTGTGCTGAGTCAAAAAAATAGTTGGCAAGTTTATATTATTGCGTTCCGGACACACAATGCTGCGCATTAACCTAGTATGTACTGTATAGATTAGTGTTTCTATCCATTATCCGTTTATCCATTTATCCATCGGATATCCAAATCTGAATTTATTCGAATATCCGTTTTACTATTAATATCCGGATAATTATCTGATAACCCATTGGATTATCCGGATATCCGAACGATTTGGATTTATTTGGATACGGATAAACGGATGACGGATTATCCGGATTGGAACTCTAGTATAGATTACCAAGATATTTTTTTTTCCTAATTTGTTCGAGTAGATCATACCAAAAAAAGAGTATACGTGCAAATGTTTTGGTGATCTTTGATCGAAAACATTACTATTTATTTATGAAATCTTGTATTTTACTACAGTTGATACCACTCGCCAATTTTTTGGCCGTTGTGTAACATAATTAACCAATAAAAATGCAGCAAAACTTAATACAATTTTAAATTTTATTAATAAAATTTAATAAATTTAAATTTTTATGTTTTTTTATATATAAGCGCCAAAATTTTAAATTATATATAAATTTTAAATGATATAAGTCTTTAAATATAAAAAGATATTCAAATAATTTTTGTAGATTTGATAGATTAAACAAAAAGCTATTAAATATATAAAATATATTTTTTTAGATTATTTTATTTTAAAAAGTTATAAGAAGTTTAAAATTTTATACAGTAATTAAAAGTTGATGTCTTTTCATGATAGCAACTGTACGTATGTTTTTTTTTACGATTACCGAAATAAGGAAAAAATGAAGGTCAAAATTATTCGTAAAGGTGTCCATTGACAACTGCTGATACATGACATATACGTAGTAAACTATGATCTTCTATTCACGTTCTACGCATTGGTTCACTACATACGTAATATTCGTAATATTATTTATAATAGTATTATTAATACCGGCATTCCAAAGAAATTTAGTCGAAACGTTAACGATAGTCGGAACAACAACGTTAACAATAATTGAAGCAATCACGTTTACAATAATCGAACGTAAAATTGCAAAAATTATCACAGTGATCAACGCGATCAACTTTATAAGATTATTATATATATCCATCTTGGTTATCGTTATCGTTATCTTGATATAATTTATTGAAGTTAATTTGATTGAAAGATGATGTAAGATGGATAGTATTGATGTGGGTATATTTTAAATTTGCTTTATATTTTTTATATTTGATATTTCAATTTTTTTTTTCTACATTTTTTTATGCACACCCAACAATATTTATATTTGATTGTGAAACACAAATATGAAACGCATAAAATCAAATTCCATAATTTTAAAAATTCATCGCTCTAAGATTACTAAAAAACAAAAGAAAGCTTCATATCAAAAAGCTTTCAAACTAACAAACCTGTATATAATATTTTATTGTGTATATTGTATATTTAGAGAATAGATTGATACACGTAAAGTAGATAAATGTGAGATTTATTATTAATAAATTCAAAATTACAGTCAGACCTCTCTAAGTACACCCCCATAAATGCAAACCCTCTCTAAATTCACATTCAGATTCTGGCCTAAATATATACTTGACCTTAGAGCTTCGATCCTTAATCCGACTATCTGAATTGATCTTTAAATCCAGGTAGATTCAGATATTTAGATCAGAGATTTTTACTCGGATTGGTCAAAGAACTCAATTAGCGAACCTAAGGATATACTACAAAGCTAGCTTTATATGTAATCTAACGCGGATTCAATTCGGATTTAATAGAATCCGGATTTCCTGTCAAAAATAGGATCGAAGCTCTAATCTGATGTAGGTCCGAAGCGAAAAAAAAATCATGCTAATTTTGTAAAAATTTAAATTACTACGTATTATTTATATATAAAAACTTATCATGAATTATTTCTATAAAAGAAATTATAATAACCATGGTGAAATAAAATAAAAAAATCATATCGTTATACGTATTAGCTTATCACTGACTGCAGATCAGTGTCTGAAATTCAATTTTTAATTTAGTTGCGGGCTGCAACTAAATAAAAAACTTTACTTGCGGATTATATGGATTTAGTTGCGCATATGAATGTATTTATATGCAAATTCGAACATTTCTATATTAAATTCACAAATTTATTTGCGGAATCAGCATATACATTTCGGATTTTAGTTGCAGAATTTTATAAATCATTTGCGGTCCGCAAGCTCCGCAACCCAATTTTAGACACTGCTGCAGATCATGCATGGAAATTTGGTATACTGACTGCAGATCATCACGGGAACTCTTAATTCTTGATTTTCATTGGTCGTATCCGACAAACATTGCATGAACGTGCATCAAACTTTGTATAAACAATTGAGTCCTCACTACGCTTCGGACAATAAACCACCTTTTGTGCAGTAACAAAAAGTTTTCCTTAAGCAATTTTACTATTAAAATGCTCAAAGGCTAACCTTAATATAGGTGATAACCAAACTCTAATGATTTTAAAAATGTTTGTCGGTTGTTATGTAACTGTGAAATTCTGTTGGGCAAAAGTTTCAATTTTGATACCCCTGAGGTTATTTTTTTGATATACTTAAATTACCTCTGAATTTAAGTGACGTTCTTGATGCATTTTTAGTAAATCTAGGATTTGCGCAAATTTATTGGTCATAAATGTTACACAGAACTGTTATACAATAGATGGAAAATTTAGAATTGAATTGACTACCAAGTGAAAATGAAACTTTGAGCTTTTAATTATATTTTTTACCGGACACAATTTCTAATAAATTAGATAGATTGTGTCTGATACAAAATATAATTAACAGCCACCGCTTCTGAAATTATTATGTCCTCCACTTCAAGTGGGCCATTTTCAGAAGAGAATGATGTAAGTGGACGG
>CAJVPZ010002282.1:0-12700 GCA_910592135.1 Racocetra fulgida | reverse complement strand
TTAGTAATGTCATATGACCTCAGTCATATGACTTCACTAATTGAACTTAGTAATATGACCTGTTATGACCTGGTCATATGCCAACACTAATTATTACTACAATCATCATCACCAGTTGAATACCACATATAACTATTAAGAGAATGGTCTTCTCTATCACCATATTCATAGTAATATGAAATTGGTTTATGGAGGATATTATTTGCTTTAAATAGAGAAAAAACTAAGTCTCTGATGATTATTTTGTAGAAATTATTTGTAGAGCAGAGCTCATACCAAGGCATAGAAAATTTACACAGTATAAATTTTACTTACAAGATCTGGGACTATATGTCCTAGATATATAACCTACTGGGATAACAACCCGGAGGCGTTAGAATTATTAGTTGTAGGGGCATTGCTATTATTGGTCTTGGGGGTGTTACTATCATTAGTCATGGAGGTGATGGTGTTATTACTCATGGTGGTAGCATTATTAGTCTTGGAGGTGGTGGTGATATTGGTTATAGCAGTGGCACTATCATTAGTCTTGGGAGTAGTAGTATCATTAGTATTGGGGTTGGTGTTATCATTAGCACTCATTTTTCATTTCTAAATACAAAAAATCGAAGTAAGCAAAAATTCATTTTCATAGTCTCTGTTAAATGAAATAGCAAATTACTTAAAAAATAAATTACAGACAAGTGGGCAAGTAAATATATATATAAGCAAAAAAATAATATTATTGCTAACTTATCTTATAGGTGGGAAATTGCTTATTTTTATACCATCCATTCACTAGATTAAAAAACTCTGTTAAAAGAGAAATTACACAATTAGTAATTACCTTACTCTAGCACAATGCAAGATCCTGCCACGTAAAGCAAGTCTATTTGATTATAAGTTCTAAATACATTTAGTATTTAGTCACCTGGTGAAATTAAACCCTCCTTAAATTCAACGATCGCTATGCTATGAAGTAAAAAGACAACGATCTCGACGATTTGGAAATTTCAAAACCCTGCAACATATGAATTTGGATAAAACTACTGATAAAGAACGTTATACTTATTACCCTTATAGCCTTTTTAAGCCCCATTCTTATCGCAGGATCATATAGAGTAAGAAAAGGTCTAGGTATTATTCGTAACATTCATTAACTGTTAATAAAAAATCAACCGTGAGAATGTTAATAACTTTTTTTTATATACGTACGTACAATGATTCTTACATATTAAAGTCATTAACTACTATTAAGCTACTGTTGAAGTGCTGTTAGCTTTTTTATAACAAATTTATAAAAAAAATCGCTAAGCCACTGTTGAAGTGCTGTTGAAGTGCTGTTGGAATATGTAGGTGAAATATCAAATGTTTATTGTGTTTATTAAGTTTCGAATATTTAGTAAGAAAATGTTTTTATAGCGCTATAGTGCCACAGCACTAAAGCATTATAGCCAATCAAAATTTAAGATCAGGTGTAATGTATAGATTAGCTTCGTATAACAAAAACAAAGAATTTTTTAAAAAATCAATTATATCTCAAAATTTTGTCTATGAAACTATCTTTTGGGCTCTAATAAAAAAATTCTTTGCATAATTTTACTTTAGTTTTTGTTTAACCCCAACATCAAGATCTTACTCTTACTCTAATATTAAAAAACAACAAAATTTTAACTTTAAAAAATCGATTTCATATACGATCTAATAATTACATATAACATAGTGCTATGACACTATAGTGCTACAAAAGTATTTCTATTCAGTAATATTCAGTCTAAAAAATTGAGATCGAATTTTTGTATATAAATCATATGTTAATCGAACTTCCAATATCAAATACATAGAACATCAAAAATTCGAAAAAATTATTGCGGATGTACAAATATTTATGGCTTGTTAAATAAACCGCCTTCGAAAACTTTGTCTAAAAAAGGATAGCTATTATCGTTATGCAGTAGGAAAAATTGAATCGGGTTATTTCTAATTTTACTATAATATGTCGTTGATTACTAATGCTAATACTAATCTAATCAATCTAACTATTTCTGTATAAGGCTCTTAATTTTTATTCTTTTTCTAGTAACTTTATATACAGGACAAGGTTATTTTATTTAACAAAGAAACTATACTTATTGCTTATAACTTTATTTAATTCAAGTATGGTATTATTTTTAAACACATAGTGATAGGTGGGATATATCTTATTTAGACCAATAATAATAAGCAATAGTGATATACAGCATTATCTTACTTCGTATATATGCCTCATACATTTTTGTAGGTTATATCCTTTTCTGATTATATTTTGCGGTCTTATACTAAAAAAAATATACAATTTATCCTTAAACTAGAATTCTATACTTCGATTCCTTTAGGAGTACATATGTACATAGGTATCTTATTGTGGAATCGTCCCAAAATTTTTGTTGTAAAAATATATAATTGATTTTTTATATATACTTACTCCATTATCTCAAATTTAATCAAACGTTTATCAGAAATAATAAAACATCAGTTTCTTCTCTATTTTATTCTGCAAAATAATTACTATTCTTCTTGAGTAGGACATCAGCTCTGGGGTTCTAAACTCTAACAGCTCGTTGAATAGTATTGTTTTGCCCTATCTGTCAGTAAATATTAAGAACATTTTTTCTGCTTTTATAAATATCAGTAAAAAGAATGTTACGCTATAGTCATTATAATAAAAAATATAGGCTAGAGAAGAAACCAAGCTCAACTTTGCCAGTAGCCTATAATATGCTCACACTATCGTTTATAAATAATGTTCTTTTTGACCTGAACTGGGTATATACTTTTAACTCTCATTATATACCACTAGTGTTTAGTCTTTGTGTTGATAGAACAATTACCTAAGTTATTTGTACATGTATACTTAGTTATGCAAAAAATTATTGCAATAGCAACTAGGACCTCTGACTAATGTATGTTGTGAGACTCAACAGGCTCATAATCACAATTAGGTGGCTCAGTACTTAGATAAGGGTGTTTTGTTCAGTTCACAAAAATAACCTATATACTGCTTATTTTTTTATTCATTTCTTCATAATCTAACAATCTTTTGGTAACATTATTAACATCGCATCCAGCAAGCAACCTGTAGACTATGCATCAAGAATAAAATACATTATATTAAAAAAGAGTGGATAAATGTCCCCCTCTGTCCTTCTGACCATATATCGACCAAAAATATCAAGGCTCTGCATGAAATCTCCATAATGGACCTGTTGCTCGAGACCCTTATCCATAAAGCAAAAATGAATAATAATAATAATGCCTCTGAGTCATTTGAAATACCCACCAACTTTCTTGTAATAGTAAATAAAGATATTATTAATCCTAATAATTTGTATAATAAAAATATTTGCGAGTCTAACCTTTCTAAATCAGAAAAGCATATGTGGATTGCATTAGGAAAATGGCTTGGGTTTGAGAGAAAAATTAAAAGAAGAGAAGTAAGGCAACATCTCCAATTGAGGTGGCAAAAACTAAAGCATGCTTTGCATCTTCGTAGTAATAAGAAATTGTCCATACTAACAACCCTACGTATTACAAAAAAAGAAAAAAATCATATGCTTATGTCAGTATGTGATTTAAAAACTATTGAAGGATTAGTTGGGTTTCATTATATAATAAATTCAGAGTGTATTGTAGATAAAAACAACCAGACTTTGCTCCACCTAGATTTAATTGAGAATTTAGATGCTATAAATAAAGTGACTGAGGCTATTGATTATTATTATTTTCATACATTAGCTCATCCATCTCATCGAAGCAAAAGTTTTTGGAAAAATTTTATTGAACATTTTGGTGTATTCATGTTGAATAACCTCCTCCCTATGTAAGTTCGAATACCGCAAGTAGCCACAATATAGAGTATTTGAAATGTGTTAATAAATTACTAAGTGACCTTGTCCCTTTGTCGAACTGTATTAATTAATTTTTTCAAAAATATTAGGGATGTAACAAAAATCAGGTAATTTTTTAGGGGAGGAGGGGGTAAAAATTTTAAAATTATATATAAAGACCTGATCAAGATATATATTAAGAGGAGGAAGGGGGTAAGTCTCTGATAAAAAAAAATCAGATGATAAATGACACTGCCCTTATAGAAATCTGTATAAAAAATTAAGTATGTTAAGATGGGGTCCATTTGCACCTAGACCATTCGGGGTTTTCTGATAATAGCCATTAATTATAATATCATAAGTAACTATCATTGGGATAAAAATGACAAGCCAAATAGTCTTTGTTGTCTCATTGCTCTTGGTGATTTTGACGGAGGTAAGCTCTGCTTTTCTCAGTTAAAAATAATTGTTTCACTTTGTCCGAAGCAAGTTATAGTATTTTCTTCGCACCTCCTTCTCTATGGTAATTTCTCTGTTACAAAGGGAATTCGCTACAGTGTCGTGTATTTTGTGCATAGTTCCTTCTTTCATCATTCACAGAACTTCTCTTTTGTATATAATAACCTTAAAACTGGTGTAGAGAGAGATGCAAAAGGTAATGTTGTTTTTGAACTAATCAAGCATCAAAATCTTGAAGATGCTTGCAAATTGAATCGCCAGACTCATCTTTTTAAACTGAATGCAGAGCAGATACAAATCCCTCCACAACCTTCAGATCATAGAAGAGGATGCATTGGTAATAAAATATATAATATTAAATTTTAAATGTAAATAAAAAATTAATTTGATTATTATTTCTAGATTTGTCGTGTGCCAGACATGGATTAAGGGTAGAAGATCTGTTACTTAATTCATAATAAAAATAGCATATACAGTACACCCTCCCAAAACCAATCCTGTCAAAATCGATAACCTGCTATAACTGATAAAAAATTGATCCACATGTCAGTATATAATTTAAACCCAATAACCTGCCATTTCTGATAACCGATACCCAAAAGATCAGATATCAATAGGATATCAGATTTGACAGATAACATAAATTGATTTGATTGGCTTAGATCAGGTTTTGTGTAACAAATTATATAGATAAGAAATATAACTTAGCCAATTATATTTATTTGTAATCATGTAACCAGTTGTCCATTATTATTTTAAACTCAATAACCTCCTGAAACTGATACAAAAGTTGTCCACCATGCATACCGGATTTGAAAGGGTATACTGTATATTATATATTTACGAATATATATTTTTTATATAGAAAAAATTAATAAAGTTTTACCCATATTGGGTCTGTTTTTTAACCTGTATATATGAGAGTACCTAATATATGAGTTATTTCAAATGCACAAAAAAATGAATCGCTATATTCTAGAGTATAAAGTTATTAAATCTAATAGGTCTAAATCCCTAAATAGGATATAAATCATATAATCTCTAAAACACACTATAATAAGTCATAAAATGGTTGGTATAAACACTTGTGGAACTGATTGTACTGATGCTGAATGGAGTGAATATTGTAAAATGTTTCAAATTTGTGATAATAAAACTACTAGTAAGTGGATAAAACAGATTTGGCCTCGCTTGCAGTATTTTAGAGAAAATAATCTCTTATCTAACAAAAGATACTTTGAAGCTAGGAAAGAAATACTACTCTGGAATGAGATTCATAGATGTTATGATAGTTATGTATCTAAAATTGGTATTGCTATCTGTTTCTCATATAATAAATTAATATATGTTAGATAACGAACCAAAAATATTAGAAATTATAATTACATAGGAATTGAAAAACATTAGGCTACTCATTGCACAGGAAATAGCTTTTGCAATATAAGTTACGATGAATATTTACAGAGAGTTGAGCAAAAAGCTATTTCAAGATATAATTATGATAATGAATATACATTACATCGATATAGATTGTAGATACAAAATGCTATCAGAAGAATCGAATGTGCAAGAGCAGTTGGAAGAAAAATTAGAGCATATACAATTATATAGAGGAAGGTTGTTGAGTGGATCTATCACCCTGAAAGATTAACAGCTCAAGAACTTGCATTACATTATGCATGCTTACAGAATATTAGAACAGAAATACGACAGATTAGCAATGTGTAATTATTATATATTTGATTTATCTATCATGTATTATTTAAATAATTTATCTATAATTTATTTATATATCTATTTAAAATAAAATCACCTAAGGTATCTCTGAAGGCTGGTACTTTAGACTTTATTTCGTTATCCCTGAGGGCTGATAACTTTTTTTCATTATTTTTATATATGAGCATATTTTATAGAACACAAAAATCTCTATTACAGATAATGTATCAAGGTTGTTATTTTTTAGATTCACCCCAACTCCAATTGGACTGGATACCAACAGCTCAAAAATGTGAGTGGTGAGTAGAATATATTTATATTGTTATATTAATAAATAACAGAAAAAATAATTATTTGATTGTCAAATCTTGATTTATTCATCTAATTTTAAAGAGGTGTTCTAACCTAATCTAATAGCAAGTGGGTCATCTATTGACTTAGTAAAATCAAAGACTATGAAATCTTGATCTTTCAAATGCTTATCAATAATTTTAGATGCTTTTTTTGGATCGTCTGTATACTGGCATATAATTCTATGGATATTGTCTCGACTTCCTGCTTCCCAAAAAAGAGCCAAATGCGAAATATTTTTACGAATAATTTTAGATATGTATATTTCTGGCTTACATATATGGGTGAGATATTTTGATGTCGGCTACTAATGAAGTAAGGAATAATTCATTCTTGCACTTTCTTTGGTTTGGCATATAAATCTTCAAAAACAACAACTGTACTTTATTCTGAAGAGAATTTAGTTATATCAGGAATTTTATCTGGAAATATCTTTTTAAATGTGACATCTTCTCGATATAGTTTAGGGGCATTCACAAAGATCTGAAAGCTATTTTGTACAAGTTGTCATTTTGGCTCAAAATGCTTGCCTATTAATACAAGATTATTATTTTTAATATAGCGATTTCAGATTAATTATCATATTGGTTTTTCCGCTATTAGAACCTCCTGCTACAAAGAGTCTGAATGGGCTATCTGGTAAATATTTATTACCCTTCATTTGTTCTGAAGATTTTTTAGATATCTCATCGAGTTGATATATATAAATGGGTATACTCTTTTTTATATTGATCAAGCTAAGTAATACCAATTAGGGGTCATCTATAATTTACGTAAAGAAACATATATAGTAAAGATTTGTAAAAATATAAAAAATAACAAAATTGATAATATCTTGTGACGCAGTAATCTAATTTTAATGATTTTGATATCATTTGAACCATCTCATCAAGAGGAATCGAATGGTATCAAAATCGTTAAATTTGAATAACTGGATTATGAGATAATTATATTTAACTAAAATTGTAAAATATCCAATTATCTCAGTAACCAATGATCCAAATTTAATGATTTTGATGTCATTCAATTTGTCTCGATGAGATGTTTCTAATGGTATCAAAAACGTTAAATTTGGATCACTGGATCGTGAGATAATTACAAAAAACTATCTACGCCACAGTTTTTTTAAATTTTTGTATTTTAGTACGTTATAAATAGTTTTTTATGAATATCTCGTAATCCAGTAATCTGATTTTAACAATTTTGCTACCATTCGAATCGCTCATTGAGATGAATCGAATGACACCAAAATCATTAGATTTGGATTATTGGTTATCGAAATAATTATATTTAATTAAAATTTCAAAATATCTAATTATTACAGTAACCAATAATCTAAATTTAACGATTTTGATATCATTCAATTCGTCTCGATGAGACGATTCGAATGATGTCAAAATAGTTAAAATTGGATTACTAGATCATGAGTAAATCACAAAAAACTATCTATGGCACAGTTTTTTTAAATTATTGTATTTTAGTACATTGTAAATAGTTTTTATAAATATCTCGTGATTCAGTGATCCAATTTTAACGATTTTGTTACCATTCGAATCGTCTCATCAAGATGAATCGAATAACATCAAAATTGTTAAATTTGGATTATTGGTTACTGAGATAATTAGATATTTTAAAATTTTAATTAAATATAATTATTTCGATAACTAATAATTCAAATCTAACGATTTTGGTGTCATTCGATTAGTCTCAATGAAACGATTCAAATAGTAGCAAAAATGTTAAAATCGGATCACTGAATTACGAGATATTTGTAAAAAAACTATTTACAACGTACTAAAATATAAAAATTTAAAAAAACTGTAGCGTAGATAGTTTTTTGTAATTATCTCGCAATCCAGTAATCCAAATTTAACGTTTTTGATACTATTAGAATCATCTCATTAAGGCAAATCAAATGACACCAAAATCGTTAAATTTGGATTATTGGTTATTGAGATAATTAGATATTTTACAATTTTAGTTAAATGTAATTATCTTATGATTCAGTAATTCAAATTTAACGATTTTGATACCATTTGATTCATCTTGATAAGACAGTTCAAATGATATTAAAATTATTAAAATTGGATTACTGGGTTACAAGATATTATCAATTTTGTTATTTTTTGTATTTTTACAGATCTTTACTATATACGTTTCTTTACGTAAATTATAGATGACCTCTTATTGCTTTGCAAATATAAAGTATATCGAAAATATATACCCAGCAATTTTTATTTTGATGAGTTGCCTGTATTTGATAGATAACCTTTTTTGATCAATGTGGTTCTAATATAAAGTAAGAGATCACATTAATATGGTATTTCGATAAGATCTATACTTTGTCTTTTATATAAATCCTGCTTTTTTTGATCTTGTATTCTTTGGTCATCCAAATCAATTTGTTTCTTCTTATAGAACATTACATTTTGATGATAGTGATGAATACCCTGAAATTCGAATGCAAGGCCTAACTCTTTGTTATACCTGTCAAACTGCATTCTATTCAAAAATGATGGTTTACAGAATGTGAATTTTTTATTTAGTGAATCTTCAAAAATATATCTTATATTTTTCTCAGTGGTATGATGGTATAAGGAACACCACTTGAATTTACGCTCTAAAACTTCTAATGGATACTCAAACTGATGGGCTCCATATATCCAGAGATATATGTTGAACCCATTTATATAATCAGTTTTTTCAAGACATTTTCTGTCACGCTTCTTTGTATATTCTTTAGCCTTAGCCATTTTATTAATAACACAAACGAAATTAACAAATCTGAAGCGAGCAATTCTTCTAATATATTTTGGGGTGGATATTGAATTTTTTCTGGAATTACGTATATAAGCTCTTCCCTTACAAATCTATGTAATGGGGCATATTCTCCATCCAAATAATATAAAACTGGTTCATTTTTCGTTATTACAATTTTTCAAATTTTATGAATGCTTAGACTGAATATGCCTTTTCTAATTTTCTATACCTCCTTCTCACTCTGCATTAGCAAGCAGATAATGAACACTATCCCCTTTTTTAACTTATTTTTCTCATCCTTTTCAACAGAATGCTTATAATTTGTAGATGACCTAGATTCTACTCATTTTAGTTTGATAGCTTTTGCTAGAGCTAAATTCCATTTTGATGAACCTGGAGTTCGAATAAGGCGTGTCAAATAATTATTTAGGTAATTGATAACTTCTGGCAAATACTTCACCTATGCTCTTATTAATTTGGAGTCTTCAAATATACTTTCATCAGCATATTGGACCTTATATAGTATTTCTATTAGAGTTTTATTGAAGCGTTCTACAAGAGCTAGTCCTTGATAGCTATATGCACTAATTACTCGAATTGTGACATTATATGTCCATTAATCGAGCAGTTACCCCCATGAATTCTTTACTGCCATCACATTGTAGAAGCGTTAGATAGGTAAGAGGGTTATTGGGGTTATCATAAATTTTTCTAAATACTTTAGCAACTTCTGACCTTTTTTTCAATATAAGAGAGCTGAGGCCTTATACCAACTACTTATATCTATAATTTGTAATACTGCCTTCCATACTTTCCTCTTGTATTTGTTATGCGTAAAAAACAAGAGATCACACTGATGTACACAATTCGGACAAGTGATTTTGCTATAACTGACCCTAGAGTATCTTTTGGTGGTGGAGTGTGTTTTTGTCATTTATTCTGGTTTGTAAGCCACTCATATACCTTTTTATATAAAAACTGATATCCTTCTGCTTTAAGATCTTTCCATAGTTTTCAGGAGTTGGAATGATACCCTGTGGGTTGATAAAATAATAATTTACATATTAGGGCTAATTCTTCATCAGCACCAATTATGATACTAGGTTTGTTTATTTCTTATATATTTTACTATAACAAAAATTTTTTAACAAGCAGAGTTTTTCAAATTGTCAGTATATTACTGATATCATCAGATAATTTACCTAGTGAAACAATCAAAAAATTTGAAGCTAGTTTGCAGATAATAAAAAATCGATTTTAAAGGATCTAAGCTTAAAAGAGGATTATATTAAATACCTTGAAAAAGAACTCTCGATTCAAGATGAAGAACTAGATCCATTGTGATTAGAAATTTTTAGCCTTAAAGAACAGTTAGAAAAGGTACTTCAAGACTCTGTAAACCAAGAAAATTATATCGATTATTTAGAAAAGCAATTAGTAATTTTCCAGAATAAAAATGATAAACTTAAAAAATAAAATTATTTATTTCATATAAAAATAGCAATGATACTATAGATTCAAAGAACTATAGCTTCACTATAGATATAGCACAACAACTAGGATTACCTAGATTATCTATACCTGAAAATCAAACCACAATCCAAAATAATAGGATTCAATGAGAGATTAATAATATTAGACAGTATTTTCAAAGCCTAGTTACAATAGCACCTACAATAAATGGTATTGTAGACTATCTTAATATAATTTCAAATGCTGGTAATAGGTTTGAAAGATTGGTGCTAGAAATATATCTATGAGCAAATACTCGTGCAATCAATACAGAAAATCGAGTAGTAGATTTACAAACCTAGTTAGCCAATTTACAAACCCAGTTAGCTGATTTACAAATCTAGTTAAATGATTTACAAACCCAATTAGCTAATTCACAAACCCAGTTAGATACACTTCAAAATGACTATGGCCTTCTTTATCAGACTTATGAGGCCCACAGAACACAATATAATATATTTAAATATTGAGAGCTTGATGGTTGAATTACAATTCGTATACAAAAAAGACAAATATCAAAATTGCTTCTAGAAAAATTTTCATTGAAATTCAAAAATAGATGAACCTATCAGCAATTACAAGAATGTAAGACAGATAGAGCAATTACTACACACCTTTTAAATCTTACAAAAAATCGATACATCAAATGAAAAACTAAATGCAAGACTCTAGAAAATGATCTATTACTTGCCAATGTTCAACTAGACAACAAGTGAAGTAAGTGGAAAAATCGTGCTCAAAATTTTGAACAATTAATAAATAATTTACAAGCACAAATTTTATTATTACATAATAACCCACCAAATATAGCTACAGTTGCAAGAGACTTAACTAGTATTGCACTATTAATTGCAGAGATTCCAAATTATAGTGGACAAATTCTACCAGATAAATGGTATCAAAGAATTAATCAAATATTAACTTTACCATCGATTATGGCAGCTGCTTTTGATAATCTGCTTCAAGCAGATATTTTAAAAAGTAAGATGGCTGGAAAATATACAAATATATCTGCTCAACACACTGGTAATAATATTGATATCTCAACCTGTTTCATTGTTTGGTTGCATCATAAATATCAAACAAAAACAGTTGGTATACAACAAGTTGCTACTCAAAGATTAGCACAAAAAAAATTCTTACTATTTGATAATTTAGAAACATATGAGGCTAGAATCTGTTCTCTTTTATTAGGGGTTGTTGATGCTGATGCCAATATCTTAGAACTTCTTAAAGGCCATTTATCAGAAGAGCTTTACACTTGGATGAAAATCACTAATCCTGATAGCATTAATACATTTTTTACAGAACTTAAAAATATATAGTTAGAACATCCTTCAAATTTGTATAAAGGCTCCATTCCTGACCAAATCTCTCAAGCTCCATCTATTATACCCCAGTCAGCAATTGTATCAAAAGAAATAATAAAATCGAAATCTAAACTATATTCAGATATTAGTGCTAAAACAAGAGCTGAAATAGAAAATATAATAAACTCACAATTAGATTTAAAGACCTAACAACTCCAAGTACAATCCCAACAATCTCCTCTACAACATAGTTCTTTACAATTACAACTACAACCTGCAGGAACATCTAAAAAAATTTATAAAGAAAATGTTAATAATTTATTACTATGGCTTTATGATAAAACTCCTGAATTTATTTCTGTTTAAGCACCCTCTTTACCTTCAAAACCGCAGATAAAAAAGAATATTACCTCAAATACCAATGATGTTGATGAAATTACTAAAGGTATAGCAGATATGTCTTTAAATATAGTAAAAATGACTAAAAGTATTAATGCTGTTGCTAAGACTGTTAAAAAATCTTAGCGGTATTGCTCAAATTGCGGTAGGATAGAACATAATTCTCATAGCTGTTCTTAAAAGAAAAATAAAAAGAAGCATAAAAAGAAAGACAAAATTAATAATGCTCATATAGATTCTGACTTAGATACTTCTTCTAATGAATCTGATTCTGATTCTAATTCTGCATCTGGATCCAGTTTTGAGGATAGTTCTTCTGAAAGTGAAAGTTTGAATGTTAATATTTCT
>CAJVPZ010002281.1:0-12702 GCA_910592135.1 Racocetra fulgida | reverse complement strand
TAATTATATTAAAATTTAAAAAAAGTAGATCATAACAATATTTATGATAATTTTCCAGGCAAATTTGCCTGGAAAAGTCTACAGTTTAAGGGATAATATAATTATATCTTTTTTGGTAAAATTAACTTATACAAAATAACTACTGCATTTACTATTTATTCTATAATCAATTTAGTAACGTTATCTAATTATTGCCTAATTATGCAACTTTGTATAATACATGATTTGTGTAATATATAACTTGTGTAATATGTAACTTGTGAAACTTTAAAAATTATAAGTTATACAAGGTTACATAAGCTACAGTTGCTATAATAATACGCCTGAAAATATATATACTCTTTTATTCTATATCTTTAAATATTAATAAGACTTTGTAATCTATATCTTTAAGAAAGTATAATCACAAGATGCCTACCTTAACTGATGTACAACTAAATGATCTAGATCTTGATTATTTATATACAAACTATTCAAAAAGTTTCAGAATTGAAATATATAAAGAAACATCTAATATATCTTATCCTATTTCTAATAACAGGAAACCTAACAGTTGTATTACTACTCAACTTAGAGAAGCTATTAAGAGCAGTAATTATTTCAATGCTTTAACAACAACTTCTACTATAATTTGCTTGTATAGTAAGTACTACACATGTTTTGTATCTGCTCAAAACCTCACATATCAAAAAAACAAAATAACCAAAGTAATTAAAAAACTCAACAACAAAAAATCTTTAGCAACATCTATTGTAGACTCTACCTTGTTTATTCCTCCATCACCAACATCTACACCAACCTCACTATGTATTATCACACCTGTGCAAAATGTAACTTACCAATTAATTGCAAAATTATTAACAATCAATATTACTTAGCACATGATACAATCTTAGATGATAAAAAAATTTATCATAAATCTTGCACAAATACTACACCTGATCTACAACAAGGCTCTTCTAAAAGTAGTTAATTCTTTTTACAACTTAGACAAACTTTCGCTATTAACTAATCTTACAATCTTTTAAATCCTTTAACCTCAGAACTTAGACCTTTAATATCTACTACTGAAGCAATTAATGATCAATCCTATAACTCCTTAAATCCTTTAATCTCTAAACTTAGACCTCCAACATCTACTACTAAAACAACTAATGACAATAACAATATGGATATCGATGATAATAATACCAATAATACTAATAGACACAACTCAGCAGACAATACTGAAAAAGAACAACAATATAATAACAACAAGAACCAAATGTATAATGCACAACAACAACATATTAACAACCAAGATCAAACTGACAATAACAAGTAAAAACAGGCTGTTTATAATAACAATAATACAAATCAACCTACTACTAATCCAAACCCAAACACTAATCAAACTAAGCCAACATTTAACTGGTTAGCTAACTATCTAGTTATATCAGAAATAGAAAGAACAACAAGCTTCAAACAGAACTTGCTACAAAAATATTTCACTTTCTTAAATTACACTTATTTGACTTTTATTTGGTAAAGAAATTAAACTAACAACTACAAATCATAAAGCTCTTAAAGCAAGCTTTTATCAAATCATTTGCAAAATGGCAGAAGAAAGGTCATAATTCTTAATAGACTTTATACAAAAACATAATTCTAATATCAATAAAGTATTTACCATCCCATTCTCAATCCTAGAAGAAACACTTAGAAAACTAATCTTAGTTTTTACAACTGTCCTCTTCACCAAACTTAATTATCCAAAAATTTTGCTTCACCTACTACAGTTCCACCTTATAAATTTTAAAACTACTTACAATTTTATATCAATCTTGCCTATTTACATTTATATCTTTCTAACAACTATCAAACTATAAATTATACTAAATTCTCAGAAGACATATGATTACGATCTAAACGTTTCAAAATTAGCTTACAAGTTATTGACTATGACAAGAATAATAACTACTTTAAGATATTTATAAACAGCAGATTTAATATCAACTTTAACTTCAACATTCCTAAAACTTTCTTCTTAGAAAAATTCAATATACCATTCTTAAAAAACTCACTTAAGCACTTTGATAAATGGTTTGAAACATTTTATTCAAAATATAACTAACAATTTACAGATCCTCTTAATAAAACCAAAGTTTACAATTCTCTAAAATTTTAATTTAGGCAACATTTTATTTCATACCTCAAGAAGTTGATTTCAGTATCTATTTCACTCTTAGAACCTTTCATCTACTAAGAACATTGCAATAAATGTATCAAGCATACCAACTATCATATTCTTACTTGTTTAGATACTTTATGCAAATACTTAAAAAAAGTTGAGCCTAAGAACTAGTGATTGAACCCAGGTTGGGTTAACCCGGGTATACCCGGGTGGGTTGGGTATCTGGGTTGTGATTGTGTCTACCCGGGTAGACTTGAACGGGTAGACCCGCGGGTTTACCCGGGTAGGCTTGGACGGGTTAACCCGCTGGTCTATCCATGAACCAACCCATGAACCAACTTGCTGTAACCTACCTAATATCGCCACCAAAATCATATATGTAATCGTTCAAATTATTTATTCAAATTATTTATTCGAATTATTTATTTGAATTATTTATTCAAATTATTTATTCAAATTATTTATTCAAATTATTTATTAGAATTATTTATTCAAATTATTTATTTAAATTATTTATTCAAATTATTTATTCAAATTATTTATTCAAATTGTTCATTCAAGATAAATACACAACCGATATTCAAATTCAAATATTTAACTTTTTTTTAATACATGTATAAAGCTTTAAGCCCGAATCTATGCTACTAGTAAAAGGTGCTCTTATTATGTCCACTTCAAGTTTTCGGAAGCTCTTTTGCTCGCTCGAAATATTTAATATCGTCTACCATTTTTTTAATAAATAAAAGTTTGATATAATACTTCAAAGCCATTTATCTTGTTTTGGAAGATTATTAGACTTTTCAAGAACAATTGAGCACCTAAAACATAATATTAGTAAACACAATATATACTAGTGAAAATTACAAAAATTTTTGGAGATACAAACAACACCCAAAGATTCCTATAATGTTCAATTCGTAACTCTTTATCGCTGTTGACTTTCATTATTTTTTTAAATTCTCTTCTCAAGCTTAGTGACAGTTGCACCAATAGATAAATGAAATGTATTTGATTGTTATTATGATACTTTTATGGTGAACATATAAATAACCATCTCTTTTCACAGAACTTACGATCTCAAGCGTTAATATACTTGCAAAAAAATTCATCAATATCATTTTTTTCTAATTCGTTAATCATTTCACAGCTATCTCAAGATCAATATGTATAATGCGTTCTCCTTCAATATCCATAAGTTTTTCATATATCGTATGTTCAAGCTCTTCAGATTCTATAACATTTTCTTTTTTCTTGAAAAGGTTGTTTAAAGTTTGATCTTTGCGCTTTCTTTTTTGCTTTCATTTATGAGGGTTAAACACTCAAAGCATGTTTTTAATTATTTTGAAATGCAAAATGAGGTTCATAATTTGACAACAATACATAAATGCTTATTTTCTGAATTTTGATTCTAAAAATCGGTTAACAATTAAAATTAATCAGCAAAGCTAATCTTTTTTTTTCTAAGTTACTACACAAAAGATCGTATATGAGACTCGGATTTGTTATATTCTAACGATTTTAAAATCTATAATAGATCCGAGTATAGTACGCTTACAAAGATCCTGTAGTTTGTTCGTATATGGATCTAATTCACGGTATATATTTATATCTTATATTAATTTTTTGATTCTGACCTAGGTTTGACGGGTAATCTTTGTATCCGAGTAGACCCATTGTTCTATCTGGATTACTCACAGATAACCTGAGTTGTACTTTTTAGTACAGGTACAATCACTATTAAGAACAAAGGCAAAACATTATTAACAGAATCTAAAACACAAGACAATACACCTTTAAAAACACAATTTCAATATAACTTTAGCCATATATACAAAGAACTTCTTACTGCATCATATGAAAAATAGCCTAAAGAAGAGATTCAAATAGACAAAACAATTTCTTTAAAGATGAAAAATATGCAGCCACTTTCCTTAAACCTATTCTAACCAAAACATTAGATGACTTAGCATCTGATGCTGAAGAATTATATTGCAAAACTAACTCAGTAGAGACTAATAAAAGTAGATGTAGCTTCTTCTTTTATTTGTATTTAGAAGTATACCAAAGAAAAGCAATAATAAACTACAAATTTACAAATCTAAACAAAAAAGAAGCCATTAACCTCCTTACAGAACGACCAATCAGTACTAACTTTCTTGCAAAAGTCATAATCTGATTAAATACCTATGATTAACGATTCACATACCTTCAAATTATCAAATATTTTACAAAAATGTCTATTCAGAAGCAGATAAATACCTTTATGAAAAATTTAATATTAACTTCCAAATTCTATTTCTAATTAATAAGTCTCTTTTTCTTAAAGAGACTCCTTTTCAATAAACTTGTATTTTATATCCATAAATGCAGTCGCCACCTTATCAAAAGAAACATTCATTGTAGTTGATAAGAAAAATAATATAAGTAGGCAGGCAGTTAAGCCTATTTATGCAGAGGACCATTATATAATAGCTAGACCCAATGTATAGGGCAGGCATGGAATTCTGCACAGTTGTAAGAATTGAGCTTAAAACAGCAAACAATTCAGTAGAAGAACCTATCTGAATCATCTTCAATATTATCAAACCTATATATTTAGATACTTTTTATAATCTTACAAATATTTCTAATATTGACAAACCACATATAATTACATACAATCCTAATATATACTACAATAAAATCTTATTTCCTTTCTACACTTCTACAATATATACAATTTTGTCTTCTATATACTAATTAAAGAAGACTATAGCATTGCATATATCTATTCTAAGTCTAAGTATAGAAATACACAATGTAGTTATTATAGAATACCAGTTGAAAGCTACAGATACTTCTCTCTTATTTGCTATCTACTACTTTTGACATTCATTCACTTAGACCAGAATCTCTCTCTAATATTATTAGAGATAATTGAACATACAACCTATACTATTATACTCGACAAGATGCCTATCTTGGTCTTTATAATACTAAACAAACCACTGATTCTGCTCTAAGACTTCTTCTATATCTAACAACATGCTATAATAAATTTCTCAAATATCACTAATTGCCAACAATACCAGAATCACAAATCATTAATTCATTCCTTAGATATCTTAGCCTTTTTGAATACAACTTAGAAAAGCATTTCTATACTCTTACTATTTCTGTTAAAAAAGCCTATTCTAAAGCATATATTTACTTGGCTTCTGAATTAAAGCTATTACTAAACCACTTTGTATTATGCAGAGAAACTTTATAATACTACTGCAACATTCTTCTTAGAACTAATTATATAATACCTAACACTTTATCAGACTGCTTCCTACTAATTCTATCACCAACACCTAAACTTTTTACTAATATTCTTACTGAATCCAGATATGCTATTACTATTGACTTATTCTTCAAACATGATTTTAAATTCAGAATTATTAATATTTACCTTCTCTGTGATAGTTCTCAACTTCATTTACAAGCTCAAAACACTATTATCCAATAGATTCAACAAGCTATTTCTTTGAATATTCAACTTATAATTATGGAGAAACTTTAATTCCTTTAGTAATAATACACAATCCTCATCTATTAAATATAAGTTTCTTTACTTTTCCAATACAACAATATATATGATCTGGCAGTTTATACACAATCTACAAATACTACATAGCATAATAGCAGGCACAGTAGTAGTCGTATTGACTATATCTGGACTTATCACTCTATTCTCCACTATCTAATCTTCTTCTACCTTGAAAATACTGATACTTGCACTAAAAAAGACTACAAAATTCTGATATCATCATAGTCTTTCTTATATATACTTAGAGGCAAATATTATCATCTAACCAAAATTAAAAGAAGAATTTTTCAATACAAAAATATAAATAAAAAGCAATAGCTAAACTACTCAGAACAAATATTATCCAATCTCAGAACTAATAATACTCCTTATATACTTAACACCTCAGAATCTCTAAAATACATATGGTATAAAATCCAAACTAGCACTATCATTGCAGCATTCCAGCATATTCCTAACAAGAAGTTTGCTGTTCATAACTTTCAATATATCTTTTTATCTAAAGCATTCAAGCTTCATCACAACCTTAAAAAACTTGGTAACATTTCAAACAGATTAAACACTCTTTAAAAAACCTAACTTCTATATCCATTCACTATAACTCTACAATAAGCCACCTTAATATTCAATATTTACTTTATATTCCTAATATACCACCTAACTACTCAATATTTCCAAACAGGATAAATTCAGCAAACAATGAATAGAAAGCACTTTATCATGCTCATAATATTGAAAACATTATAGAAATTAAACAACAAATCAATGAAAATATTACTAAACAATGCAACAAACTTCAATCCAATCCTACTTTTATGATCAATCGTATACTTAACCAACATAAAGATCCTGCTGGATTTGATAACATTAAATCTGACAATGAGGTGATCAATAATTTTAATAAAATTAAATTTCATATACAAGAACATTTTGAACAATTGACAAACATATATATAATACTATCTGGTTTATAGAATATAATATCAAATACTACTTGGTATCAACCTGCTCTTCAAGACTTTACTACAGAAGAAGTCTCTCAAACATTAGTTATGAGATGCTTAAACATGCTAGATCAGACTTTATACAAGCTATTACATCTCTTTTTAATCGATGTTTAGCAACCAATTAAATACTCAAACAATGGAAAGAAGAAAGAATCTTTTTAATATCTAAAAATTCTATTTTTGATGGAAACCTTATTAATCTTAGACCTATAAGCCTTCTGAAACACATTAAAAAACTTTATATCAAACTCCTAACAAATTGTTTAAACAGCATCTTTATATAATACTATATTCTTTTGTCATACAATTATATTGCCTTATCTGGAAACAGTACAACTATTCTAATTCATATTCTTAATAATATTATTGAAGAAGCTTCTTATATCTCAAGATATGAGCAAAGTATACAATTCTGTAAACTTAGAGCTATTTTAAAGATCTCTTATACATATTAATATGCAACCTAAACTTATAAATATACTTATTAACCTATTAACCAACCATCACAACAAAGTTATTACAAATTTTGACCTCACAAACACATATTTTGTTAAAAACAAAATTACTAAAGAGAAACTATAATGTTTCTTTTTTGGCAAATATATTATGACCTTCTTATTAACAAAATTATAATACAATTTACTGGCTACGCACTAGCAGCTTTATAGCAAACCAACCTATATCCTCTATAATACCAAGAAATTCAAATGTCTGTTTTAGTACTTGCTTATATGGATGATACACTTTAGATTGCTCAATCTAAAGAAGAACTTAAATCAATTACTCAGACTGCAATATTATTTTATCAAATAGTAAATATTCAAATTAACCCTACTAAATCTATATTTATTTGCAATCAACCTACAAATTCTATTCTTTTTTGCAACTCTTTACTCAATTCAATATCCTGTAACCAACTGTTCAAGTTCTTAGGCTGTTGGTTAACACTTAATAACAAACAACTTCAACAAACTTGACTCATAAAAGATAAAGCATTCTAACTAATCAACATAGCTAGTACTAAAAAGATTACTGACAAGCAAATTGCATATATTATTAATACAGGCATTATTTCTACTTTAGAATATAGACTACACAACATAATTTTTTTATACTCTATATATAACCAAATCCTTTCTAAATACCTTATAGTTGCTAAATACAAATTTCATCTTGCTCAATCTATTCCTAATAGCACTATGCTCAACACATACTTATATAATATTAAAAATATTTAGGATATTCAACTTCAGTATCATATTATTAATTTCTTATAATCAATCAACAACTCATATTTATTAGATACCTCTACATGCATTCGAATTCAACAACTTCGAAACAATCTATAGTCAACCACTAATATTCTTCACTATTCACAACTAATGATAGATAGACCAAACAAATATACACTTAATTTTCATATTATTCAACTCCTCACTCATTTAGATATATCAATTACAAAACACTCTAATTTTTCATAGCCTCATACTATCTAACATAATCTACAACCTTTAGAATTAATTCTTTAACAACACCCTGTTATAGAACAGTTTTATTTTATTAGTTTATTATTTTATCTTAGTATTATTTTATTATTTTGATATTTGTATTTTATTAGTTATTAGTTATTATTATATTTATCTTAAAGAAGAATTTAAAAGACATGTATAATGATTAGCCTTAATGCTTAACACTTAATGATTAACAATTAGCAATTACGCTTAGCAATTAGCCATTATGCTTAGCAATTAGTGATTACGCTTAACGATTAGTGATTAGTGATTAATAATTAATGCTTAATGTTTAATAATTAGTAATTACAATTAGTGCTTAGCACTAAGTAAACTATACTTAGCTACAACAATTAGCGATTAGCTCTAAAGATATAAAAAGGCTGTAAATTTTCCCAAGTTAACATTAGACCTAAAATAACAACAAACTTGTTATTGTCCACCCTACTTCCTTTTTTTTTAAATTCTCTCTTGTAATATTATAGGATTCTTTAAAAATAGAAATCTAAGGATAGCCTATCTTATTTATCTTTAATAAACATATATTTTATCAATAAACTATTGTCTGCCCAAACTGCTACAGACAAAAGGGTATAGTTTCTCCAAGAAGCAAAAATTATACTTACTTGTTAGACACTGCTATAAACCTGTGAAGAATTCCTGTAGCCATGTCATTATTATAGTACTGCTGTTAAAAAGGCTACAGTACTGTAACATTTGGTGCCTTCTAGCGAAAAACATTTTAAAACCATTATCAGATAACATTATCCCATTTCTCTTAATTAATAGCTGTTTATCGGAGGATAGTTATTTCAGATTGAAATTGAATATTGTGGACAACAATCCTCACCTTGGTTTATTTTAGTTGTGCCTAGACGATATTATTCTATGATGTTAATGGATTCCCCACGAGCCAAAGTGTAGACATAAGGATCCAACCTTAAGAAACAATAGAAGGATTCACTACGAGCCTAAGTGTAGACATAAGGATCCGACCCCAAGAAACATTATTATTATCTTTTCTACTTTGCCTTCAGACTTGGCTTTGGACTTTACTCTATAACTAATAGAGTTACTTAATTACACAACAAATATATTAAAAACCACAAACATGAACATACCTAAAATTCGCTCTTCCTTATACAACTCTACAAACTTTAAACCTGAATCTTTCTTGCCAAGCTTGCTTTTCACCACTAAGAACTAGTTCTCACACTTTTCATTGATCTAATTTTGGAAGATTTTAGAATGGTATTCCAACACCTATTCTGCTTATTTTTATAATTCCTGAACTACTGCAAATTTTGAACATCTAACTGTAACTCGAGACTGATTCTCTATTTGCACCTTCATCTAAAATATTATTTTTAGTTGCCGATACAACCAAGATATTGGAAATTCAAGAAAAATTGCTCTTGCATTATTTACCAGATATACACACCTTACTACCTTACCTACTATCGACTTCGAATACCAAAATGTTTTTGACCACTACATCAACCTAGCTTACAGTTTTAGATACAAGGAACCAGGACAATATAAAAGTTATTTTGAAAACCTAGGACCCTCTATACAACATCAATTAGACAAAGATTATAGTTTTAGTTACCAAGACCAACAAGTTATCCTAAAGACCCCATTTTCTCCTAGTTTATCCTCTTATCAAGATGAAACAGATAACTTTTACTATCAACTTCTTCAACATTCTTTTCAAAATATATTTGAAGTACCCCAAGGACAATTTATTGAAGTAGACCTTGTCCCTTTTCCAGAAGCACAGATAGAAGAACATCCTCTAGAAAGAGAAGAAGCACCACCTCCAGAAGACCCAAATCAAGAAGACAATTCTAATTCTGATAGTACTGTCCAAAAAATCTTTATTCCAACTAAAACTTTCGAATTATCAAAAAATCTAGAACAACTCGACAATAACTTACCTCTATCTAAGCAAATTTACCACCACCAGAACAACTTGAAAAAAACCTACTATCACTACTCAAACAACCTGAAGTTAATTTATCACCACCATCTGTAACACCTCTACCAGTAGTACCTTCTATAAACATGATTGAAAATGCTCTTAACAATGCTGCTTAAGCTATAACTAACCTGGCAAATGCTCTTGTGCCAGGCAGTAAAAAGTCTCTCCTCAAAATTGATTTCTTTACTGACAATGGAAAACAAGACCTAGTAGAATAGTTAAAAGAATTTGAACAAGCTGCTGTTGCTAATAACTGAAGTACTGCTTGACAACTTGCTCTTGCCTCAGCCTATATGAAAAAGATTGCTGCTAAATGGTTCTGAGATCCTAACCCAGTACCTAATGCTTTCAAAAATGCTCATACTGCAGACTGAAGCTTTTATCATCTCTTCAAAACTAAATTTAGCTCCACTAACCAAAAGATCAAGTAGTAAAAACATTTCTTTGATATCAAGCAAGAAACAGACTCAGTCGATGCCTATGTAACTCAGTTCAAGAAGTTACAAGCCCATATAGACCCTACTAATGCTTTTTCTAATAATTTTATCCTTCAACTTTTTATCCAAAGACTTTTGCTATTGGAGTTCAAGCTAAAGGACCTGCTGACTTGGATGCTGCTATTGATGTTGCTCATAATTAGAAAAATAGCTGACTTATATCTCTACCTACTACAGATACAGACCAAGCTATTAAATAACTAACTGACCAGATAGCCTAATTCAGTATTAATCTTGCTCAATAGAAACCTGCACCCACCTCAGTATACTACACCGAAAACCTTACCACTGCAAATAAAATCAAACAACCACCTACCTGCCACTATTGTGGATATACCAGTTATTTTGTTGCCTAATATCATACTAAATAGAAGGATTAATCATGATTACAAGACAGAATCTGAAATCGTTACAGTAATTAAAGAAATAATCAATCTAGAAGCTGAGACAGAAATTATTCCAGATCTTCCAACTAAAGCAGATCCAGAGATAGGAATAGATCCAGAAGCCATGATAGTTATCCTCGATATTGAGATTATTCTCGAAAACGAGATAGCTACTACTCCTATGCCGATAATGTTAGACGATCCTCTAATCGCTTACCTTCTTTTTATCACAGTGATGTCAACTACCTTAACCAGAACTCTAAACCCTCATCACCCATGAGCCAAAAGAAATGGAAAACTCTACTAGACAACTCTTCCATCCAAAGTACTTTTTCTGCTTACCTAAGTCAAGAAGCAAAATCCCTTACCATCACTTCTGAACCAATTACTACACCTGTCAAATGCAATGTTAAAATCAGAAACAGACCATATCAAGCTATTGTAGATAGCAGAGCATCTATTAGTATGATTGCTCATAAAGTAGTCCAAGAACTAGGACTTAGAATCGAACAAGCCTCAACTAGCCTCATCATCTCTGCTACTGAAACTTCTTCACGACCTTTAGGAATTATCTGAGATCTGCCTATCCAGATCAAAGGAGCAACTATCCCTATTACTGTTGAAGTTGTTACTGCTACTTCCTATGCCTTACTTCTTAGAAATGACTAGTTCAAGAAAGTTAAAGCCAGTTATAACTAGAAGAATAGCTGTTACTCCTTTAAGTAGAAGAATCGCAAGTATCATACTCCTACTACCTATGAGAATGATCAACCTCTACCTGCCCAACCTACTATAACTAATCCAGAAGAGTTAGATCTATATGACCAAGAATATTTAACTCCTAAAGAGACTTATGCATTTGGCAGTGTTGTCACAAGACAGTTATAGACAGTAAGTTTAGACACTTTGAACAATTTTGAATAATTAAATAAATTGAAATTACTTAAAATTTTATTATAGTAATCTATATTATTTTCTAAGTAAAATATGTTCAGAATCTAAAAAAATATATAATTATATATTTTTTAAATAAAATTATTAATTATTAAAGCTTAAATATGCTTTGGACACTTGTAGACACTTGGATACTTGGATATTGGACAGTACCAAAAAAGCTTTTAGACAGTCAAAACATATATCACTGCATTTGATATCAGCCTCAACCCAGATACAGACAATAATCATAATGACTAGACTATTTATCAACCTCATCATCATACTCGAACTCTCTCTCGAGTATGTAGAAATTGTAGTTTATCTGCCTACTTATTTGCTGAATATCCTACTAACTGCTACAACTGTTGCAAAGAAATTAGACATATCGCCGTATATTGTCTCTTACAAGCCTTACAATAAATCTCTTGCCAAACCTGTAGACAAGACCATCTCTACCGAAGCTGCTCTAATAACAAATGTTATGAATATGATGAATTCAGACATATTGCTGTAGACTGCCTCCATAGTTCTCTACAAAGACAAAACAAGAATATCAATGTGGTTGCGACCTTAATGAAGTAGCTGCCTAGAAAGCCTACTACCATAGCAACAAACGGACTTATCACTGTTGCTGATACAA